>JAHWFP010018447.1:0-11038 GCA_023313725.1 Lithobius niger
TATCAGGGACGATCTCATTATTGCAAGTTTTTGCATTAGTTGTGGGCGTGTGTGTTCATCTCAACTTTTTTCCCCCTCGTTTTATTTTTGCTTCAATTTCGCTTTGAGTTATGTTTAATTCCGCCTTTTCATGTCAGCAGTGCATAACGTATCGCGCCACCTATACGTTGCTATCTGAATGAAGACGTTCAAGAGCCGTGGGTTGTAATAGAAGCAACACCCCTTCGAGCTACTATGAGAAGCAAGGCCGATGCAAAACTCGCCTACATTTCCTTTTGTAACGCTGAGTACCCGTGTAAGGGCGCGTTGACGCAAAGACTCGCCTTTGCCTTCTCGCAGCTAGAATTTAATCGCGATGGCAAAAGTGTCGTTGCCACGGGCAACGCCAACCGGATTAGCTAAATCAGACATCGTGTGAGTAAATGCTTGCTGTCTTATAATCCGTGACAATAAGGTAAGGAATTCCACCTGACGAAACATTTTATCCAGTCGCTTCTTAATTCGTATTTATTGATAGTTTTCGTTGCGATCTGGCAGAGCTAAAACGGCCTCCATGTTGGCATTTCAGAACGATTTCTAGCTTCTAGTTGTGACAATGCAAAGACGAGTCGTTGCGTAAACTCGCCCTGAAAACTGGTGGCACCGTTGAAGATAATTAGCACTAGACACCTGCTGGAGAGGCCTAAACACAATACAGAATTGTGGGTTTAATAACGTGTGAGTTTTATAATTATGTAGACTAAATCAAATAAGGCAGCGATTGGATATATTCGTCTAACATCCCGTGCTGTGTTAGCGCCACTCGAAACCTATTAATGCTAAGTTTGTCTCTCTCTCAATAAACATTAAATCTTAGAAAAAGTCAGTAAGATACCGAATCGGATTTCGTTTTTCACTTTGTAAATTCAGTTATTGCTCCCATCCATTAACAGGTAATTTTCCCCTATTTACGTTTTACAGGGGGGGGGGGGGGGGAGGGGGGGAAACCTCTTCAAACAATGAAATGGAAATTTAAAACGGGGAAAAGTTGGAGAAATAACTTGTTTTTTAAGGTAGGGTGCTAGTTTTAAGAAGAATTGTTCCTGATCCACATTTTATTAACCTTTCCTGCTCTCTGTCCACCCTATTCCCAATATACACTAATAACTAGAATTGAAAATACTAACTTAAGCGTAAAATAAAAAGTAACATTTATTTTTAAGCACACTTGGCTGTTTTCCTCGTTTAAAATAAATTTTTGTAGTTATATTCAGTGTGTGTGCTGTAACTAATATTCCGTAAAGAACGTGCAATTGAAATTTAGTAACTTGTTATAAAATTACGGTAAAATCTCAAAGGATATATTTTAAGAAATAAGAGGGTAAAGGGGGAAGAAAAAAAGAGGAACAACATGGAGGAACCTTTAAAGAAATCCTGATAAGGATAAGTGACAGCGCTGGGTTTATTTGACCACACTTTCTTCCTGAGTGGGTTAAGGGACAGCGATTGGTTATCGTGGAATTTGTATTTCTTTTTTATATACGACGATGCCAGCCACTCATTTTGCTTAGTAGTCCCAGTGACTGCGCACAAAGCTCGTGGTATGCCTTGGGACTTGAGAGACGATGCGTCTCCAAACCAAAAAATACTGCTAACCCTCTAGGAACGCGTATACTTTCAGACATTTTCTCTTAACCCCTTCTTCATTATTTAGGGCGCATTTATACTCGCGTTTGCATTCTCGCAGGTAGAAGCTAGAAATCTTCTGAAGTTCCAACATGAGAGCGGCTGAGCTTTGTCGGCTCACAACAAAGACAGTCCATTATGTGAGCTCACAAGTGACTGGGAAAATTGTTTTGTCAGGAGGTCTTATTGTCTTATTGTAACGGTTTATAAGACAGCACGCATTTATTCAAACGATGGCGGGTTTTACAAACCCATGTAGCGTTGTTAACCATTTGCCATCGCTGAGAGAATGCAAAGGCAAGGCGGCGTGTAAACGCGCACTGGGAACCCTCATGAAGCCCGCAGAGGACAGCCGGGTTGCGAAAGGTCTGCGAACCAAAAGGATCCGAGATTGAATCCCATCACCAACCTATTTACACTAGAAATTTATAATAAAAAAAAGCGCCCTTCTGGGCGTAGAAGGGGTTATTTAACGTCTAAAGCAAAGTACCAGTGTTGTAGTAATTTTTTAATGTCTAGTTAATGTATACAGGTCAGTCCTGGGATTCAACTCCGACACTCTTGGTTTGGAGACGTTGGCGCTAATCACTAGACTGCGTGCTCACTTTGATCGAGATCCTCGCGTGTCTTTGATGTACCCTGGGCTTAGTTCTTGTAGGCTGGTGTAAGTTTTTAACCAATTCGTCCTGTAAAGGATTATGATTATGAATAAAGGAGTGGGGTTTTCACTCCTTTATTGCTTTTATTTGTTTTGTTATACTCTGCTACGTCTCAAAATTGCAGTGGCACATCACACATGCTTACGTACGCAATGATTTGCATTGATAAAATGCTAAGAGCTCTGTGTGGTCCTAATGAATGGCACCGCCTTAACATGGGACGGCACTCAACAGAGCTCTGACTAGGTGGTCACCAGACTCAATTGAAATTATACACTTCAGGTTGCCGTGAATTGGTCACGCAGCCAGCCATCTTCTGTTTGAACAGGCCAATAAACGTAGAAATTAGTGGTGGAAGGTGGGGGCAAAGCTAATGTACGCGAAGAAGCGAAGAAATACTTTGGTTGATGTTGAAGAAGTGGAAGAAGTAGTTCAGCTCTGCTCAAGAATTGGCAGTATTTAGCAAGAGATGAATCTAGCTGTTACCGGTGGAGCACTGTCTTTTAAGGGTTCGAACTGGGCATGATGTCTGTCTGGCAGTAGCAAGAAAAATGAAAACTGCTAGAGGAAGACACGAGCTACTCCGATCTTTAAGTGACACAATGCATCCCTTCCGGTAAAATTACAGATCGAGTCCTTGGCTATCCCATGAAACATCCTTGAACGTATTATTCGAGATCACACAATGTTGTATTTCCGATCACATAAACCGAACGACACTGTCTATTTTATTTCAGAAAAATCATCTGCCCAGCAACTCCTGCGTTGCAACTTGCATTGATGACTGGACTAGCGCTCATGAGAGTGGGGTACCTAAATATGTCAGTTTGGTGGACTACTCGAAAGCCTTCGACTCAGTTCCCCACAAAAAAAAACTATGCATTCACCTTAATGGTGTTGTGCTGGATGGATAACGGATTTATTGTTCAACAGGTCAGAGCAGGTATAGGTGTGAGCTCTGCGCACGCCACTAAGAATGCTGTTACCAGTAGTGTTCCGCTGGGATCCATTCTTGGTCCTCTTCTGTTTCTTTCTACGATAAGTTTCTTCTAATGTTAAATTGCTAAAATTCGCTGACGAATACACTCGATTCTGCATTCAGTAAAATGACCGAACGTAACCTATTAGGGTAAGCTCTGAAAAACTTGGAGAATTGGTCAGTATTATGGCTGCTTCCTATTTCTGGTTCCAAAGTCGGAGCTTTTATATTGGTACTGAGAATAATATATTATGTTGCACCGTTCTTGGTGCTACTATCAACCATGCATGTGAAATAAAGGATCTTGGAGTAAAGCTCTCTAGTGACCAACCGGCACTTTGCAGTTTGCACTGTCACTTTATTGTAAAGAAGGCTATAGGCAAAGAGCATGCATGCTTTGGCCTTGTTTCGTCTCTGACATCCCCTTATTAGTTTGGGGATTCAAGGCCTTCATGAGAACATTACTTGAGTGTGCAAGTCAGGTCTGGACTCCACACTTAGTCAAGGATATTGATTATGAGCAATTCGTCGAACGGCACTTCACCAACCTGCACTTAAATATTAGTATTACAGAACATTGCTGGAATTGCACTACTGGTCTTTATTTAACTTTATCAAACTTAAAGGGGAACACTTTGTATTCACTGTAATGTTATTTTATGGTAAGGCGAAAGGAACGTACCAGTCACCTTCTAAAAGTGTTTGCCAGATCTGTAGAGAGAGTTGGAAATATTTTTCTAACCGCATGCTGAAAGTGTGGAATGCCCTCCCCTTTGATGCAGTTTTTCTCCACTACTGTATCAGTGTTTAAAAGGGATCCGAAGACCGGACCTTTCCAGTTTCGTTAGGTGTAGCTGTTCTCCCAGGTTACCATTCCTATCATTTCGTTTTTTTGTCTTTTCGCTGTACCTGCTCTTTCTTTTTCATCTTTTCTTGGTACAAGTTACCTTGGGTGGCCCTTCTTGTCCCATTTGTTTCGCCATTCATTCAAAGCAGAAGAATGTGTTACTATGGCGTAACCGTGCCCAACTTTAAATTGAAGTCTACTGCCTATTCCGATATTTCCAAATCGTATAATTAGTTTGACGCTTGTTTCTGTATGTGTTTCCAGGAAGAAGAACATTTAAAACAGTTCGACGGCAAACGAATCTTTTAGGTTTCATACCTAATAATTCATTGCGTTTTGTGGCCGAACCGTACCGTACGCCACCATGACAACCTCAATCTTGGTCACGTCTCGCTCATGGTTTGATTTCTCACTTAATGAATATGACAGCGTGGCCGGCCACGTTTTTCGTGTGCCGTTTTCCTACATTCTAGGTTCGGCCCACACAATTAAATCCAAACTCTGTTGATCATTGTCACTTCCTCCTCTCGTTCCCTTCTTCTATCGTTCCCTTTTCTCTCTCTCTTCTCGCTCTCTTCTCTCTCTCTCTCTTCTATCGTTCCCTTTTCTCTCTCTCTTCTCTCTGCCCTCTTCTCTCTTCTCTCTCTTCTCTCTCTTCTCTCTCTCTTCTCTCGTTCCCTTTTCTCTCTCTTCTCACTTCTCTCTTCCCTCTCTTCTCTCTATCTCTTCTCTCTGCCCTCTTCTCTCTTCTTTCTCTTCTCTCTCTCTCTCTTCTATCGTTCCCTTTTCTCTCTCTCTATTCTCTGCCCTCTTCTCTCTCTTCTCTCTCTCTTCTCTCTCTTTCTCTTCTCTCTCTCTCTTCTCTCTTCTCTCGTTCCCTTTTCACTGTCTCTTCTCGCTTCTCTCTTCCCTCTCTTCTCTCTCTCTCTTCTCTCTGCTCTCTTCTCTCTCTCTTTTCTATCGTTCCCTTTTCTCTCTCTCTTCTCTCTCTCTTCTCTCTGCCCTCTTCTCTCGTTCTATTTTCTCTCTCTCTTCTCGCTTCTCTCTTCTCTCTGCCCTCTTCTCTCTTCTCTCTATTCTCTCTCTCTTCTCTCGTTCCCTTTTCTCTCTCTCTTCTCGCTTCTCTCTTCCCTCTATTCTATCTCTCTCTTCTCTCTGCCCTCTTCTCTCTTCTCTCTCTCTCTCTCTCTTCTCTCTTCTCTCGTTCCCCTTTCTCTCGTTCCCTCTTCTCTGGTTCCTTTCGTCACTCGTTGTTTTCGTTTCATAGCGCGGCTCTGCACATCTTGGAATTCACACCTAATAAATAAAGCGTGTGGTCCGAGCCGTCCCTAACCGAAGCGCGCCGGCCACGATTTGTGATGTGGCCATGCAGGAGCGCAAAATCACAGCCTGGTTCGGTACGGCATGCTGTATTTTTACTCGTAAAATCAATATACAGTTTAGCGATTTGTCTACGCAACGCTATGTAAACCTATCAACAAACTTTGCATACGTGGAGAAATCATATTTATCTTATTAGGTGGGGTATTAGTGGCCAGAACCCCTTCCACTCGCCTTTTGCTCTTTCTAGAAATACGTGTTTGTTTATTTATTATTTATTTATTTATTACTATGTTTTTATAACTGACTACACGAATTCCTGGCTAACCTTATGTTTATTGTTCAATAATCGTAATTTTAAACAAAAAACTTCGTCGCCTAAGAAGAACTCCAATTAATTAGAACGGGTACTGCACCAGTTAAGAGGTGGAGCGTCTGGTAAAATAGAGCGAAAAGCACAGCGCTACACTGTAGAATAACTATTGTAGCTTAGCTTCTAATTAATACAACTCGTTTTAATTACCCTTGTTGGAAAATATACATCTTCATCTTTCATCTAAGCCTAATCACGTTCGTTTATCCGGATTAGAACGGATACTGCAGCTGTTTAAAGTCAGGAATTGTAATACACATAATGCGCTGTTGCGTGTATAATATGCGTGAACGGCCTGAAGGAACTTAAAGCTAAGGGATATGTCTCGCTGGCTGCTGCCACCTTTTATCGGCAAATAAATACTACTAATAATCGGCATCTCTCGAGAATGAAGGATCAGCGGCGTAGTAGTGAAACTTTCGTTAATTCATGTGAATAAAACAAGGTTTAATATATCGGCACTTATAATAAAGTTCGCTATTTACAGTAGCTGCAAACTTAGATCCTTGAGACTATAGTTAGGCATGTGTGTAG
Organism: Lithobius niger; assembly: GCA_023313725.1. NCBI lineage: Eukaryota > Metazoa > Arthropoda > Chilopoda > Lithobiomorpha > Lithobiidae > Lithobius > Lithobius niger. The sequence continues at coordinate 6,378 of JAHWFP010018447.1, forward strand.
TGGATCGTAGTGGATACATGATGTAGTAGAAGGGGAACGTTCAAGTATTACATCATCAAGAAATTAGCCATTTTCAACCCCCCTCCCTCTCGTCATCTATTGCTTAATCACCTCCACTATTTCGTCATTTCTAACTTTAATCCCCCCCCCCCCCGAGAGGGGGTGTTTTCCTACATATGCATAATTTTTCTGAGGACTATTTTTTTGCGTATTTCCACCCTTTTACTGCAGCAGCGGTGCCTACGTCATCAACTGGCCACCTTTTCCCGCCCCCCCCCCCCCAGTCGTCACCAGTAGGCGAATTGCAACCCTCCCCCATCCTCCTTCCTGATCACGAAATACTTGAACGTTCTCAAAGTTATCTTAAGTTTTCGTTAAGTTCATTTCTAATATAAATCTAGACACATGCTAGTGTGACGCGCCAAGTTGGGCAACAATCACCACAACAAACATCACACCAATTCAATTGTCGAGGTTGTAGCGCGGCGCCATAGCGTCAGTGTCTTATATCTTGAAGTATAGTTGGAAACATTTCAGGTACTTGGGGAAAAATAATAATGCGGTACAAAAGCTTAATGTTGTGTTGAAATCAAGAGCAATGACCCACCTGACAAAAATTAACTCGTGTAGGAATGCCAAGCTAAGCTGCTTTCAATGCAAAATCTGACCCTCAATAACGTTGAAAATGTGTAACTAGTAGCTACTGGCTAGCTAATTCTAGTCCGCTCATCCCCATATTAATTTCCATAGGGTGATTATTCATCAATACCGAGATAACGGGAAGGCTTCCAGCTATGAAATTTGACGAATGGCTGCAGTACGATACGAACTGCAACCCTTTTATGGTTTGGAGCCTAGGGGTGTAACGAGGATGGCGTGGGATGGCGCGTAAGTACGAAAATATTGTTATAACCATTGTTAGTATTATCGGCATCGTCTCTCATTGGACAGCCAAAGTTCGGACAATGACAACGTATATACTGACGTGCGTGCCTAGACACACACTAGTGTACCAATTCACGAAAATTAAACCAACTGCAATAACAAAGTAAAAAACTGGTAAAGAGGCCACCAAGTTGAAAGTGGTTCGGCCCTTCAAAGGAGTGATATCAACACACCAAAACTAACTAAATAAAACAAATTACAACAAAATTAAAACCAAACCAAAAACCTATAAACAGGTGACCAAGTTGAGAATGGTTCGGCCTATATAGGCAAAAGATAGTATCAAATTGTGGAAGACCAATTTCTTGTTGACGTGCCACTTTATTACATATCTGCACGGTAGTGGAGTTGAGTCTAATACACAATTTTAAAAAAAGGACTGATATCATATCAATGACCAAAACTGGTAAAAAGGGCCCCCAAGTTTCGAATGGTTCGACCCTTTAAAGGAGGGATATCAACATACCAAAACATTCGCCAACTTAATCGTACCGAATAATACTTTGGACGTTAAATGAAAACTTGAACATTGCTACCCAAAGTAGCAATGTTCTAGTTTTCAATTAACCTTCGAACTATTAAGCGGAGTGATTAATTTGGCGAATGTTTTGGTGTGTTGATATCACTCCTTTGAAGGGCGTTACCATTCGGAACTTGTCGGCTTTTTTTTACCAGTTTTTGATATGATTAGAATTAGCTTTCAAATCCGAAGATATTTCCAATGCGAAGTTGTGCGGAGTTTTAACAAGATCATCGTTTCAAACTTTAAACTTAGCTCATTTTCCAATTCTTCAAATTTCTGTCTTCTCCCAGTTTAGCACTGAATTTATTGGCAATGAAAGTTAAATGCGAATTCGATGAGCTTAATTCTCAAAATGAGGGTGGTCATATTTCTTGGTTTACTAGAAGGTGGACCTTCCCTTGTTAACATGTTGCGGACAAATTGGCGCCCAAACGGGGAAAAGGGGCGACAGATTTGAGTGAACATGACAGCCTTGTGGTTAGCCAGTCTCGCGACACAGCCGGTCTGGAGCCTCACTTTCGATGGCTACAGCGATAGAAAGGTGAACTGCCCAAAATACACTTCTTAGCATTCATTGTAGCCAGATTCCTACAAACACATAGATTTAGAATGAGCATTAAGAAAGGGATAGGGGCTACATGCACACTGCCAATCCGTAGTTAGTCACAGTTACACCCAATCAAAAAGGGTTATAAAGGCACGCGATGTGTCAGAAGAATATTTGATTTTTAATACGTAAAAAAATTGGAGCAGGAGCAACCAAACCAAAATAAATAAACGGAGCAGTCACACCGCCACGCGCGAAATCAATAAAACGTTGCTCAACGGCGTTACAGTGACCCCCTATCCTTCCCTCTACCCTCTCCCCATTACTGCGTACGCGTTGGAGAGGGGGGGGGGGGGCACAGCATGAGGGGCACCAATAGACATGAAACATTTTAAAGTTTTAAGGAATATTTCGAAAAACTTTAAATTGCTATTGGGTTTTGCTGGGAGACGCGTTCTAGGGCTGTTACGTTAACTTATACCGCCATTAAAGGGTTTAAAGGGTTAAACGAGCGCTAACCACTCCATTATGGAGCGGGCAACAATGCAGGATCGTGCTGAAACCCATTAATACCGAGCATACAATAGGCTTCTTCAAAAAAGTGTAATTTCATTCTAACTAGCTAATTTCACACAAAAAAAATTCTTCGACACAGAAACTAAAATTTTGCAGATAGCTATAGGTTAGCTATAAGCTTTAGTTTAACCGTGAGCTTTAGTTTAACCGTGGAACGTGCCTTTTGCTGGTCTGGGGGTTAGAAGAAGCATAACCAACCAATTTCAGTGCTATTTTAAGGCCAGATATGCATAATTTTGTGGATGTTTTAGTTGAATTACGGCAGCTTGGCCAGACAATATAGCCATCTGCCCCATCAAAAAAAGTACAACATCAATATCACATCATTTTGCTGTTGTTGCTTGTTTTTAGGTAGCACGAACTAAAGGGTTTTAAAGGGTTTAACGAGCGTTAACCACTTCTGGTCATCTGCCCGAAGCCCCAAGGCCCACGACCCAAATTGGTTCAATAATAAAACAATACAGCAATAAACAACATATCTGGCTTACAACAATGAAGACATGAGCAAGCAGCACGAATGAAGAATTGTTGCTTTTTCCACTGCTAAATAATACGAGTTCGGTGAATTTCTCAAGAAAATTCCAGATGAGGTTACAGCTCTCAACAATACTGAATTTTCGACACAACTAAGACACACGTAAACCTACGAACCAATGTAGATCTACTAAAACCAAAAGAGAAAAAAAAAAGGTTATAAAACTGTATTTTCGTCTTTTCATCTCGTAATTGCAAAGAAAAAATGGATCTTGTCAATTTGGGCCAAAAATAGGTGATATCTCCCCAAAATAAAACGTGTTAAGAATTCTCGCCAAGGTTCGGCCGTTTAAGGTGTTATAAGGCCGTTTAAGGCGTTATAATAAATGTCAAGCTCTTTCTCCAAGGTAATCCCACCGACTAAGACTTGAAAAGTTAAAATGAAATACTTGAATATTGCGCAGTAAGCCATTTTCAGACTTTTCCATTTACCTTGGAACTGTTAGTCGGTGGGATTAACTTGGCGAAAAAGTTTGCGTTTGATATCACGACTTCACCCGGCCGAAACACTTGGTAGGAATCCTTAACAAGTTTTGTTTTGTAGAGATTTATTATTACTGATTATTGTCGTTTGTCCTGAAGTTCATTGTTATTGGTATGTCAAATGGAACTGTACGTATTTCGAAGAAAAGGTGACACGATGCTAAATTATCTTTAACTGTGACTGACCTCAAAAGTGGCAGTCCAACAGTTCCAGCAATAAGGAAAAAAGAAAGTAACGAAAAAATTACAGTGGCAGCCGGGTGAGCTAATGAAGAGAGAAAAAAAACTGATCCGGAATGCTACGATGGATCCCTGTTTAGTCGTTGGACGCCTAAGTTTTATTATTGGCAAGTACTGGGTACAGAGGATACTATACAGTTCACAATCATTTGTCCACGGCTGAGACGGAACTCGCAAACACACCCCCACACAAATGGCGTTCGTTGCAATCACGTTTTTACGGAGTAATTGCGAAGTTGGAGGGCACGCGTCTGCAAGTTGGCCTCAATTAGCCCCAACCCAAGAACACTCTTGGAAACGAGAAACCTGCCGCGATAATGGCCAAATTTTCCAGTGTCCACTACTGTTTTGTGCACGGCTACTTTTTCACCAACAACCGCAACTCCCCCCTCCCTCCTTCCCCGTCGCCGAACTTTGCTGTAAACTCTTCGTCTAGTCCAGATAGAATACAGAAGATAAGGATAATTTGCTTCTAATTTGGGGCGGAGAGTACTATTATCTCCTTGGAGGATATCTGCCTAGTTTACCAATGTATTTTCTGTCCAGTTTGTGAGCAGATGTTTGGGGTAAACATCGGTGAAGTTTGTTAGGGCAATGACAGGGGCGGACTAGCATTTAACCACAGACTTGGGGGGGGGGGGGGGGGGAAAACTAGTCCCAAACGGGTTCAAAAAAGGGGGTGTAGGGTGGTTAGTTAAATTTCTGTGTGATCTGGTGTTTTCCCGTTATGGATGTATCTTGTGGACTGGTCTGTGTATTTTTGCGCGTTTTGAATATTTATCCGCTTTTCCGTCCAGTGGTTTATGCCAGCAG
>JAHWFP010018448.1:7741-17814 GCA_023313725.1 Lithobius niger
ATGGCACATAGTTAAATCAAAACGTGTGAAATTGGCAGTTATAGTGGGTTTTTTTTGCCATTTGCAATTAATTGTTGCATTCTTTCAGATGGTTATAGTCGCAAATGTTTTGTTGTTGTTGTTTTATGTAGTGCTAGGGGCTGCTAGCCTTATTAATCGGGCTCTCTTACCCGCTGCTACTGAAAATTGCCTACTACAAATCGGTTAAATGCCCGAATATCTCCGAAAATTTTCATCTTCGAACTAATTTCATGCTCCAAAGCTTCTTGTCGTGAAGTTTTAAGCCAAATTAGAACAAATTTGCGAACGTTATCTTGTCTCAAACACATAGAAACCAAATTTTAAAAAGCCAAAAATTAGATATGCATATAGTTAACCCGCGACGTTTCGTGTTATAATCTAACTCAGTTTCAAGAGTGATAAAAATGCTAAAATAAAAATGGATTAAATCGTCATTGAAATTATTTTTAATTTTTAATTTAATTTTTATTTTAAAGTAAAAATGATTTAAATTGTCATTTAAATTATTTTTATTTTAATTGCATTTTTTCGTGGTCATCTTGGCTGAGCGGTGAGAGAGCTCAGCCTGGTTGCTGGAGCTGGTGGAACCCCTGGAAAGGGCACCTTAGCAAAGTCCCCGCCAGGGCAGCCGGCCAGGGTAGTGCGAGAGGCTACCATGCTCCTTCAGCAGCTATGGGAACTTGTTCTGGCCAATTCTGGAGGGCCACTACACTGTGACTGAGGTTGACGCTAATGACCAAGCTGTCGATGCGCCATTAAGCCTCATCCCCCCCCCCCCCAAATTCTGGACAATCTGTCGTCCCCTACGATGATCGAAGGTTTCCAGGTTCAAATCCCTGGGTTTGTACTCTCTTTACCAGATAGTTCTTTTTCTCAAAAAAGTCTGGTAATGTTCAAAATTGAGCCGGTTCAGCCATACAGGCATTAAATTGCTTCGGAAGACTTAAGGCTCAAAGAAATTAATTTTTTTTTTTATATTTTAAATATTTTATTTATTTTTTACTATTCTTAAAAATGACTTAGATTAGAATTCGGGACGTCGAAGGTTACGTGCACTTTTAGGTTTTCAAAATGTATTAGTTACTGTTTGAAATGGCTTTTGCGAGCCAAATAGACAGGCACACAGGCAAAGACAAACAAAACACAATTTCGGGTGAGTGTTCGTCCTCGATCGTTTCGCGCGCCTGGCCATTTAGATAAGCCGGCTGTTTATTTTTCAGAAGATGGCAAAATATGTATTTTTATTGAAGGGAACAGAAGGTGATGGTAATACTTTACACTGCAGTGGTTATGATTTGGTAGGAACTGGTTTTCAACAAACCGTTACCACGGGATCGAAATACCGTGTGCGTATGTTTTATTAAGCTTTTGCTAATGATATCACGAGGGTTACGTCCCGTTTCGCCTAATCCCGTTTCGCCAAGAAAGCAGATTAAAAGCTTTTGCCTAAAGGGCAAATCCCGTTTCGCCAAATCCCTTTATGCCATATACCGTTCATGAAATTTAATACATTATTCCTGTGTGATGGTCAAACAATTAAAGGCAAACACAAACAGCGCATACAAACACAAAAGAAAATGCTGAAACTAATAAAATAGCGAAAAAATGTGTATGTGAGTGGCACCGAATCCCGTTTCGCCAAATTGTTAAACGAATTTTTTTTCAAATTAAGTACCTCGCTCCCGCAGCCGCGCTCGCTGAGGCTCAACATATAACATCGGAAACCACGGCTAATCACGAATTCCTTCCAATTAGGAATGCATCTTTAAATTCTCCAATTTAAATTTTTTAATAATATTTTGATTCGGCGAAACGGGTAAACTGCCACAGCCTGTCTCTGTTGAATGTTCGCCTTTTTAACTTCCCACTACATCGGAATAAGGTATTAAATTTTGTATATGTACCTAAACCTTTGTCAAAATAGATTAAGCGTAACGGGATATGGTGAAACCGGATTTTGGTTGGGCAAAAGCTTTTAATCCGCTTTCTTTTTGGCCAAACGGGATTTGGCGAAACGGGGTGTGGTGAAACGGGACTTCACCATCGCGAGGACCAAGCGGCCGGGCAAACCTCCATGGGCATTCTGGATCATTTCGACTAGCAATAGTTTGCTTTAGATGACGTATGGCTCAATAAAATAAGTTCATTATTTTTTTTTTTTTTTGTATCTTCCGTTCCTTTAATTCAGGAATTATTAATTGATCACGTACGCGATCGGCTTTAAGTTCAAGGCCTCCGTTTCCTTTTTTGGCTTTGTTTTCAGATACGGTTTTCAAAGAAACAGTAAATAAAGACTGGGCTTTGTTCTTTTGTCATCGTCAATCGTGGAGAGCGCGAGCTATGCAAATCGAAGGCTCCAGGCCTTCTTTCTTTTATGGAGCGTTCAAAAAACCAGATGTTTGTTTTTTTTCTGACCTAAATTGGACCCATCCCTCTCTCTCTTCCCAACCTCTGGGCTTGACCTTTCAAGAGCAGAGGTTAACCCCAAAGCAGACGTGACTAAAACAAATCAATTTCTGCCAATCCGTTAACAATCGAACTCTTTGATCCGTGGGAAAAATGTACCAGTGTACCGATGAATGCTGTTCAACAAACAGAACGTAAGGAGGCTTTTTGTGCTAGCCCAATTCTTATCAGTAGAATCTTAAAATATTATTTACGGGTTGATATACATACGTACTGAACGTAACTAAATTAGAAAACAAAAACGAACCAGTTTGATTCTTAAGGTAAGGTTGAACTGATCCGAAGTCAAAAGCGCAAAGGAATACAAATAAACTTTCCTGTAAGGTTTCAGATACTGCAGTTGTGCTGTACTGTTTAGTCCACGTGAAACCTTACTGCTGTACTCAAATGTTTTTACCATTTTTTACTCTTGCACACGATAGATCAGCTCATGATTGGTGCATTCTACTTAACTAAACGACATAACTTGCAAATGTGGTAACAAACATCCACTCAAAACCAAAACTGGTATAAAACGTCCCCAAGTTGCCAAAAAGGATCGGCCTTTGAAGGTAGTGATATCATTCAACCAGGGAAATGCAGCCAAGGTTAATCCTAAAAGCCAGATTAATCGCACCAACTAATAGTTCGAAAGTTAAATGAAAACTCGAACATTGCTACTCGCGGTAACAATCTTCAAGTTTTCTTTTAACGTCCAAACTATTATTCGGTGTGAGTAACTTGGCTGACTGGATTAACCTTGGCGGCCTTTCTCTGGTTGAATGATATCGCTACCTTCAAAGGCCGATTCTTTTTGGAAACTTGGCTGCGTTATATACCAACCTGCGTTTTTTTCTGGAGGAATTTCATTTCCATAAATTTTTATATTGATCAATTTCAAATTTACCCTTGCCCAATTAGACGTTACGTGAGTCAAATTGACACAGTTTCGTTTATTTTATGACCATGCTTCACACGCTTAAGTTTCTTTAATCTTATTATTGCGAACACTGCCTAACAAACGCTGATTTGGTTAGCTTCGCTCACTCAATCAGCGGCTCCCTCTGCAGCTGTTTTGTTTATCCCTGCACCTTCCCCTTACACCCAACAATTGCCCAACAAAAGTGTTATGAAAGTAAAATTCGAACGATGCTGCGTGTTGTTTTTCAAAAGAGCCGATAGAAAGTATAGGAACAAGGGCTTGAATTAGTGAAATGCTTAGTTGCATGCATTTTAAAAACATGAAGCGACTCCACTATTTAGTATGATTTGGCACTATTTCTGTTCACACATTTGGGACCGTGATCAGGCATATACTGTAAACACGGAAAAACACACAAACGTTGTTAACTTATTTACGGTTAAAATTTTTCAAAGGCTTTAAATGTTCACGTATTTCTTTCCAGAAAAGCAGAATTGGTGGCAGCCCGAGATTAACGCCATTTTACCGGAAGTGACGCAAAACTGATGTTTACAAGATTGGAGTAACAAATCAATTATATACATTTTTTTAATGTTTTAGGTGGTTGCGAGGTTAGGCAATTAAAATTTCTATTCATCGTTTTCAAGGTGGGGACATTTTTGTTCAAATAAAAAAATTTAACTTGAGTGTTTAAAAAATAGTTGACAAAAGTTCCGAATCACTGTGTGGGACTCGACAAGTTGAGTCTATTTACACGCAAAACTTTATCTGGAAATAAACCATACGTTTTTCCGTGTTTATAGTGTATGCCTGATGAAGCTCCCCCACGTGCGGGCAGAAATACTGCTAAATATACCAGATATGAAGTAATGCCAGCACCGGAATAGTTTTTGATAAAAATATAGCCTATAAAAGTGCACATGTAAAACAATAAAACACAATAGTGTTTTATTGTTTTACATGTGCACTTTTATAGGCTATATTTTTATCAAAAAATATACCAGATAGTACCAGTGGAGTTGATCCATGCCGTTCTTTGTTACATACAACTTACAAACTGTAACAATAACCCACGTTGTTGCAGAGCAACGTGTTAACCAATAGAAATCCCGCCATTTAGGTGGATGTTTGGTATGCTTGATCAATTTACTTTTTAGCATGTCCTTTGAAAAAAGATCACCACTGTTGTTCGAAAATTTAGGCTCTCAGAACAATCTGCAGAATTGAGCTGTCTTGAAATTGATCTGTACAAACCTTTTTTAAGTTTAAAAAAGTTAAATTAGGTATCACCTTTCTGGATCTAAATTCCTGTAGAGCTGATATGCCATGGTCACCGGACACCCGGACGAAGAATTCACGGTAGCGGTAGCTGCTTTGACACAGTCGACCTTGTGTGGTGGACCTCTTTCTCAGTTTGCCTTTTTTCTCCAGCAGCTCTCTGCATACTGCACTGTCGTGAGCAATTGTCAACAACAATGTAACCTTGTGTCAATTATAGTTAAGGTTGTAAACTCGTGCGTTCCCTTGTTAACAATGCAACAGCTGAGCGCTAGGATAACAATGTTAGTAGGCTAAATCCCAACACTCATCCCGTTCTTTCCTGTGACCATGCAGGGCCGTAGCTAGCCCACATCATACACAGCGGCCGCTGTGGGTAAAAAATTAAAAGGTTCGATGAATTCTGTGAAAAGTTTGCGTATGCTACACAGCTAATTTGGTTTCTAATAAATAACCAACCCGGAAAACCTGAAATACTCTGAAAGTTTATAATTCGTTTGAAACTCGGGAAAGTTCAAGTAATTCTCTGAGCTTTCACACAAAAAAAAAAAACCTAGAAAACCCAGGGGTAAAAAAACGAAAGTCGCACTTTTAGTCGTAGCATAAGTGTTAAACATAAATACAGATGCAAAATTAGATTGCCTTTTGGACTTATATGTCAGACTGCCTGAGTGAGGAATCGAACCCACGACATTTGGAACCAAAGGCCGAGACGTGATAGTACGAGACGTTGCAGAAAACCGCGTGTCCTTGTACTTCTGCCTTTATACATAAAACGTCATTAAAGCAGGCTACTGCTTTGAACTGTGTGAGCCCTACAACAAGTACAATTAAGAAAATATGTGAAAAAAATGTCCATTCTGAAATTATGGCAATTCGCCTGGTAATTGACCTCAACTGTTCAGGAAAATCCTGGACAAATAAAATTCTGGCTGCGGTCCTGAACCAAAGTCAGTCCTCTTTCCAGCCAGGAAGGGGGGGAGGGGGGGGGGGGCGAGAAAATTGGATGGGGTCTTGAAGTTTTTGGACCCTCTCGAAGGGGGCTGGTTCATAAACTTTTCAGGTTCTGTTAAGAGGGGGAATCGAAAACGCACCGATCAACTGGAAGAAAAAGTAATTTTTGGACTCCAAAAATGGTACTTACAGCCAAAATTTCGGTCAAAATTTCTAACGCCTCAGCTTCTGGGCGGGGGGGGGGGGGGAAGCCCCCTCGACCCACCATTGATGTGTGTGTTTACAAGGTTTTCAAGCTATTACTACCAGTACTGCAAGTATAGTTTTTACAAAAAACTTTGCAGAAAAGTCTTGGGACATGGTTTCTTTATCTTCTGTCTTTCAGGTGCTGACTATGTTATGGATGTGGGTATACAGGCAAACAGCGTGTTTATCATACTTATTGTATGAATCTCGACAAGAGATGGATGCATGGAACATTTTATAGAAGTTTTACCCCAACATGTCTTGTCGTTAAAAACGAGACACGTTTTTTTACAACTAATGGTAACTCTCGGTGTGGAGAGCTACTTACTTAATTTGTCTGCAGCACTAATCTTGGTTACAGGAATTATCTGCACACAGTCTCAATAGGTAGGCGAAAAGCATATTGTTTTGGGAGGTCACATTTTTTTTGGACCTCGAGTTGGTGGGGGGGGTCAAGATTTTTTTCAGGATCTCGAAGGGGTAGTCATCGAAAATTTGGTGGTTACATTTTTATTATTTCCTCCGGATTTTCATTCCCCCCGGCCATACATAATGACCGGTCCCTAACCTTCGTGGCCCCAAAACCTTCCACGATAATCACCCTCATTTCCATAACAATTGTTATTGGCAGGGATAATGTCATAGCACGCGAGGCAACATTATTATTATTATTATGTCTTTATTGAGCCTAACAGGCCTACAATACCACTCGCTCATGCAAACTAAACTTAACACAATCCTAACCTAACTTAATCCTAAGCAATTATCAACGAGAACAGAATCCATACTATGTTCAAGAGTAAAGCCAAAAAAAAAATACCAGATGGCGAGGAGGACGAGTACACACAGAAAAGCAAGAACCCAAAACCAAATCAGTCAAAACGCTCTGTTGCTTTACAGAAAGAGAGAACCTTTCTAAGACAGTGACGTGCACTCGTCAGATGTGGTGACACTCTTGAGGACTTCACGTATGGGTACATCTCTAATACTTAACGGCAAACGCCGCTGTGCAACCCAAAGTGGACATGAAAGCAAGAAATGTGTCATCGTCTCTTCACCGAGGCCACAGACACAAGACAGGGTTATTGCACGACTCCAGACGAAAAAGGTGTGCCCGAAGCTGTACATGACCAGTCCTTAACCTAGATATCAAGCCCGAATCCCTTCGCGCCAGACTACTCAATACCACAAGAGCTGAAGTAGTAGGGTGAAGTCAAAGAGGCCACGCCAGATCGTACCTGCTTCCCATCTAGCTTGTCACTGCCTCCTAGACAGTGCATAGACCACTGGACGGAGATCTGTTCTGGGAAATAAAGCTGGTTAACCCGTGACTAATATCCATACCTGGCAAGGCCATCAGCTGCCTCATTCACATGTATGCCAGCATGCCCCTTAACCCAGAGAATAGAAATAGTGACCCCCACATTGCGTTGCAGAGAAGATCTTCCACCCAATTTCCATAAAATTGGATGCGAGACCTCCATAGAACGGAAACATTGGCTAAGAAAACCTAAGCTAGCGGCCGAATCAGAGTAGACAGTAAATCGTGGCAGCTGCAAGTCCATGCCAATGTCTAAAGCAACTGAGATTGCAACGAGTTCCCCTAGAAAACCGGATGGAAGACACTCGAGGAAATAGCTAAACTCAAGGCAAAGACTAGGAAGGAATATCCCTACCCCTCCCTGAAACGTCTCACTGCAAAAGGACCCATCACAATAGATAGAAGCCTGAGTGCGTGAATCCATCAGACTTGGAAAATGAACATCCTTTACTGCCAACAGTGCTGCCCCACACCAGACCCAGGAACTAGGGGGAAGTAGGGTGATCGGATTTGGGAAGCTGCATAGTTCTTTTCCTTAAAGCAAGGTTGCACCTAGTCCTAGAGCTCCTAACAGATCCCTTGCCCTCATTGGTAGGGTAACATAGTCCAAGATTATCCGTGCTACAGGGTCTGTTTTTCCCCTAGCGACAGCCCGTTGACAAAGCCTGATTAAAAGCTCATGGACCCGGATGTCCACCGGAAACTCACCTGTCTCCACAAGAAGTCCAGAAACAGGAGTCGATGGTAGACAACCAGAAACCAGACGCAGACAGTCATTTAAAGATACTTGCACTCCCTGCAAAGCCCCGTTTGGAACTCGCAAGGGTTGGAAGGTGATAGTCTGCACAGGCCCGAACATACACCCTGTAAAACGTGGAAACCACAGCCCGATTGACAACCAACTTGTTAGTTGCAAAAGATTTAAGCATGTTCAGATGTGATATCTCATCATGTTCTCCCCGACAGCAGCAACATCACTAGTCCAGTTCAATTCGGAATCAAGCCAAAATCTTTAATACCGAGCTTTGGGTTTTGACCTAACAACAACTCCATCCACAAGAAGAGCACCCTCGCAAGGCCGGCCTTTATGAAATATCATCAATTCAGTCTTTGCACCAGACAGGGCAAGCCCTCTCACTGCCAATAAACTCGAACCATTAGAAACAACGTCCTCCAGGGTCGCAAGAAGTAAGGACAAGTCCTTACCCGACACCCATATGGCCACGTCATCAGCATACGCGACAACGTTAGCACCGGCATCATCTCGATAAGTACCGTGTTAAGTACCACTGCGAAGAGAGCCGGCCTTAAGCCGCTGCCCTGCGGGAGGCCCCTGTCAGTGGAAGAAATACTGGACCAGGAACCGCCAACCCTAGTAGCGAACTGCCGAGAGCCAAGAAGTGCAAGCACAGCCTCTTTCAACTTGAGACTTCCCCCCAAACTGCTCAAGGCATGGCCCACCCAAGCCAGATCCACCATATCATATGCAGCCATGATGTCCAGGAAAACGATCACTGCAAAGCAGTCGTTCATCCAGGCTTCTCGAATCCCAGATTCAAGGAACAAGACTGCATCTTGGGCACCCCTATTTTTCTGGAAACCAAATTGGGCACCAAAAAGTTTCCCCGAATTCTCAATCTTCCAGGTAAGCTTACGAATCAGTACCCTCTCATATACCTTCCGGGAGACAAGAGAGGAGGGCAATTGACCTGTAGCTTAAAACACTAGTTCGAGCCTCACCCCTTCCCAAGACAGGAGACAGAATCGAAAACAACCAAGATTGAGGGATAAGTGCACCATCAAACCTACTTTGATAGAAAGCAAGTAGTTCCTTACGCCCCTGATCATTTAAACCCATTCAGACAAGCATAAGACACTTTGTCCACACCAACTGCACGGTTTGGGCGGCAGGAGTCCAATGCTGCCTCTAACTCAATCATCGTCAAAGGGAGATCAGAAACAGAGGAAATGTCCCTAAGAGTCCCGGGTGGAGGGGGACCTCTCGGAGCGGCGAAAACGGCAGCGAAATTATCGTTAAACGCCTGAGCCATTCTGCTTGACGTAAGACCCAAGAAATAGGTGTTCGAGAGTCCTGAGGCCTGACTAATTCCCAGACCCGAGAAAGAGGTAAGCCCTATAATTCGCTATTGTGCCTTTTCTCTACGCAACACAAACCTAGTCTCCTCAGAGACCCCAATAAATTCGTACCAGCGAACGTCAGTCCGAGCCCGCTTGATTTTCTGCCATGCTCTGCGACGATCCCTTATAACCCAAGTACATGCTAATGTCCACCAGGCCGGATGCGTGCCCGCCTGGTGACTAAACAACAAAACAACATCTAAGTACTGAATAATAAAATTAACATCAATGGCTCACCTGTCCTTCAATAATTATTTCATCCTATCACTTAGCCATCCTCCCAAACCCATCTCATAAGTTAATCCGCCCGACATTACGGTCCCGTCCATGCATTCTAATCTCGTCGTGTCCGAAAAATAAGTTCTAATTTGTAAATTCTGGGGGAAAAAAAATTAAAAACCTTCAATATTCGTTCACTATGATCGTGACGCCAGATGTACAAGTAAAGATTTTGGACGTGTGACATCGTTACTAAACCAAACGATTATTTGTTTTACTATTTTCGAAAATTAGCATATTTTTTTCATTCATAAATAGATTTTACCGTCTGAAAAATGGCCTTTGTTTTTACTTTTTTCTTTAAACTTAGTAAAAAGTTTGTCTTTAAAATTGTTAGCTTCTGCAATTTTTTAATCAAAGGTCTTGCAATTTTTTGAAGCAAAGATCTTGCAATATTTTGAATCAAAGGTCTTGCAATTTCTTGAATCAAAGGTCTTGCAATTTCTTGAATCAAAGGTCTTGCAATTT
>JAHWFP010018448.1:24951-46322 GCA_023313725.1 Lithobius niger
TAGCCGGAAGTCGCCTACAAGTGAGGCCGTCATCTTGGGAACGGTACCAGATAGGGACAAACTGTTTTCACCAATAGATTCAGCATCCAAACTTAGTTAAAACGAATAATAATAAAAAAGCCGGAAGCATGAAGCTGAAGTGTACAGAAGACTGCTTGCGACTAGGTAGTCGCTGCCCCCCGCTTGTTTTGTTTTCCTTCTTGGAGCTTTACGTCACTCTTGAAACAAACTGATGTTCTTAGAAATGATCGACTTATTTTTTTCAATTTTATCGAACGTTAGAAAGAAATTTAGCAACGGGAGGAGCAAATCCTTAGAATCGAAGCGGGTCATGGCAAATGCCAAGAAAAAGTCCGAATAGGACACTCGATTCTGGAGTATGAAAGACTGGCCTTTGCGAGAATACCAAAACATTATCAGCTGTTCTGGCTAAGCAGTGAAAAAACTCCAGCTTAGTTCCCCAAAGAAGTTGCTCTGGATAATTAAAAAGGGAACTCTGGCGTAGTAACGCCAGTCAGTGCTGGCCAGGAGAGTGTGAGAGCCATCAGTCTCCTGAGACGCATTCTCACATATTGAGGATACCACCTCAACCCCTGCGTTAATTGGAGGTTTCCTCTCCAATTTTCGCCTTTTTCTCCTCCTAAAATGTCGAGGAAGGCTCAAGATTGAACCGGTTCGTCTACAAGAACACCAATTTGAGTCACCCAGTGTAAGATTCAAATAACTGGTTTTAAGCTACTGGAAGGGGGGACATCAACAGAGTGTTTTTTTTTTGTTTAATTCATTTCTTGGAACGTAAAGTCAGTGAAGTAACTTAACCCTTTTCTGCCCATGCCGAACTGGTTCATTTTTTTTTGTAGTTGGGTCAGTCGCGGGATTCGAACCAGCATTCACTTGGTTTGAAGACGAGGACGCTAACCACTGGGCTGTTGCTGGTCGCATTGCTCAGGGTCCGCGGGGACCCCTCACAAAGCTCGCGTTGCGCGTTGGGACTTAGTTTTTTTTTGCCGTTCCGTAGCCGCCTATCGTTGGACAGTAAAGGGTTAATAGTGGTAATTCACTTGAACCGAGGCTAGTTTGACCCTTGTTAGACCTTTTAGAAGCAGAAGATATTATTTAGTTAAGAACGGGGCAAACGTCGAGATTGCTCGAGAAATCTCCAACCATGCTGGGACCGTACGAATTTAGTGTGGGATAGCCAGGTATGAAAAATGCTGAGTACCGTAACAAATAAATCTAGGAGGAATTTTTCCGAGTTTTTTTTTTCCGGTTCTAGCCGCGCTTCGATCGATTAGTTCAATCTGCTAGGACGAGCCCTCTTCAGGGGTGCGTGGTCACGGATTTTATTAAGGAAGTTGGGGGGGGGGGGGAATGTTGCTGTTTTAAAATATTCGCCTCAAAAGAATATTTATTTTGTTGCACCCTAATATTGAAAAGACCCCCCCCCCCCCCCCCCAAAGTCTTAAAAAAACAGTCGCACGTTTTCCCCTCCCTCTACCTTTAATAAAGCGGGAGTTGCCCGACCCCACACAAATTTCGAAGTCCAGATTTTGACGATAAAAATGGTTTCAAAGTCCCGGATTTAAGGGCAAAAACGACCCGAACGTAGGGAAAAAACTGGCCTAAGTTTCCTGAATCAAGAAATTAAACTGTTGCGGCTTTGAAATGTGGAACCTTTCTCCAGTAATACCTTTTAGCTGTTTTGGACAAAACTGAGTAAGAGCTTCATCATTTTTGTTCTTTGGTTTTTTGTTTTGTTTTTATGTCGTGCCTCTGGCAATAAACTGGAGCATTACGTCGTCTGGAATGTTGACGTTTTCATCAATAATAGCTAAATCCATTTGGACAAAATGCAGCAAAAGGGTTTCGCCATTTTTTAATTTTTTATGCTTTATTTGCTAAAAATGGAGCAGACAGTCACCATTCGGCAAAGATCGTAAATGTTGATTTACCACACACAACCCCCCCCCCCCCCCTTCCCCTTCTTCACTAGCTGGCGAAGAGCCTTGCTTTACCAAACGTCATGACCCCTCCTACCCTTCGACTGCTACTGAACCTAAACTTTCAAAATAACCGTCGTTTTTCGCTTCCAATCTCTGCAGTACAAAACGGTTTAATCGAGCCAGCACGATGTTGTTCAAACTCGGTGCCACTTAAATTCGAAATCGCTTTTAATAGCCCAAATTTTGGCCCATTTACAGTCACTTAAGTGAGGAGGCACGTCTGCCACGGCCGGGCTGTTAACACCGTCCTACACAAAACACACACACCCTAAAAAAAAAACATCCACGCGCGATGGCAATCCTCACGTTTTCGGGTTTGAATCTTGTTTTTAAAAGCTTGTTTTTGATAAAGCGGCACATTCCGGAGGCGACGTAACCTCCAGGCGTCGACCATTAATATTCCTGAAAATGCTAAGTTCATGAACATTTCCGTTGTGTACCCTTGAAACAGGTGTGGTGTGGTGTCATCACTTAAAAACGTGTAGACCGCAGAAAATTAACTTACTACGAAAAGCTGAGGCGATTAACAACGACGATTTGGATTCTAGTCCCATGATTGGCTATGTTTTTAAACTCGGCTAGAAAAGGGAAAGATTATCCACTGCGAGCCAGGGTGGATAAAACTCGTGATTAATAATAATGATAATAATAATAACTAGACGAAGCCCATCATCCAGACGGATGAATAAGCGTATAGTTTTTTGTTTTTTTTTGTCGTTCATGCTTCATGAACGTAAAATTCCGGTCACTATTTTGCGCATACTGGCTAACAAACGCTGATTTTGGTTAACTTCGTTCACTCAATCAGCACGTCTCCCCTTACCACCATAAAACCTTCTTCCCGCTTGACTTCTTGCCTGCAGTGACAGCGTGGTGACGCCGAATTTCTATAACGGCGACTGTATGCCCATGCTTCATCCAAATTAAGTTTCATTAACCACAATTTTGCGCATACTGGCTAACAAACGCTGATTTTCGTTCTCTTCGCTCACTCAATCAGCGTATCTCCCTTCCCTTCCCTCCTTCTTCCTTCTTACCTTCAGTGACAGCCAGCGGATTTCTGTAACAGGTACTGTGAACGACTGTATATTTCCAGTTTGGCATAATAATAATAAGCTTTATTGATTATACGGCTCGAAATTTGTAACAAACTTGTGTGAGCAGCAATAAGTATACATTTAAATAATAACATATATATATATATTTTTTTTTAATATAACTTATACACACTCTTTAACAAAATAAAATTAGTTAAAATAAAATCATTTCATTCATGATTTGTTACATTGCGTCACTAAATCTAGTTTTAAATCATTTTTAATTCTTACTTGTTTTGGTAACGTAGCATCGTGTTATCTAGTTTAATGAAGAGGGTTGGTGTGTAAATATGCCTTATATATCTAAGCCTGCAAATGTCGTTCCAATATGGCACCTTACATTTCTGAGGTTTTTTTCCCAGAAACGTTCTCCTTTAATTTGATAAAAAAAAAAATGATAATCACAATTAAATTACGAAGGTCCAAGATTTTATGATTTTATTTTTTGTTTGTTTTAATACCTCATATTTTTCTTTCTCTTTCCAAATATGACTTTTATTATTTTATTTTGTACTCGCTGTAACCTCATTACTACATGTCCTGTTGCAAAACCGTATACGTCGATACCGTATCTTAGCAAACTTTCGACCGACGCGTCATAACGTTTTCTTATTTTTGTTATTTAGGACCAAGTGTTTAACGTTATGCAGTTTTGGTATTATTCGACGTAATTTCAATATTAACTTTGTAATACGATTTTTAACATCTCATTTTTTTTGTTCCGTTTTCTACATGTTAGTTCGCAATTTTTTAGTTCCTCAAAAATTTTATAATTTTTGATTAACTAAAATACATTATATTTTTTTTTTAATTAATTGCCTCCCACTATTGCCTCACACGTTTCAGAAACACCTATTTAGATGGTTGATTAACCTGGACTGAAATAGTTTAGAAAGCATGTTTAGCATTGTGAGCTGAAGGTACCGTTTCCTTTCTTACAAAGTTTCATGATTTGCAGCTTTTGTCTTATTTTTTTAATTCTTGGGTCTTCAATTTATCTACGTATATAATACGCTTAGTTTATATATGTGTATATCTAGATACACGCTAGTGTGTCGCGCCAAGTTGGCGACAAACATCACATCAATTCAACTGTCGCGGCTGTAAACCATTGTAGCGCGACGCCATAGCGTCATGTGTCGTATATCCTGAAGCAGAGTTGCTACCTACCTTATTTCGCTCACGCATACGAAAACCAGCTAGATCGACGTATGTTACTAGCTGTACCCGGCCATATGTTTCGCCAGGGGTACAGCTAGTTGTTAAGTATTTGACTAAATTTTGTTTGTTTTTGCATTCGTCGAGTTTAGTTTTCTTTGTGAATAGAATTGTAGATTTCACTCCTCTTTGTATTCTGCTTTTATCTCCCTTTTCAAAAATTTGTTGAGTATGTTTATAAACTCGACGTATTTTTTTTTATTACGATATTGTTTTATTTTTGGCGCCTATCCTTTGATTTTGTTAGCAAAAATGCCAGTTCAATTGTTTTTATTTTGTCTACTGCTCTCAAACCACACGCGAGCATTAGCTCTTGTGAGATGAGTGTTTGCTTTTTGTGCTTAATATTGTAATGTGTGTTGGACGAATAAACTTACATATTTTTAATCATTCAAGCATTTTTAGTGGGTTTACGAAACTCGGAAAATAAAGGAAATCACTAAAACTTCGAATAATCACATATTTGGAAGACTCAAACAGAACAACTAAAGACAAAAATCTTCCCCAATGTGGAATGTTGAAAATATGCAGTCGCTGAGTCAGCGAAAGGAAATTTTGGTAGCTTCATAATTAATCGAAAAACGTGTCGTAAGGCAACTGTAAAGTCATAGGTGGGAATATATTTTAAACGCACTTAAGGCCTTGACAAAGACGAATGGTGTGCCATCAATAACTGTTATTTTGGCTTACAACTCAAAAAGAAGCTGGAACCCGGAAAATTATGAACTTACGACATAAGAACACATAAATTATTTTTGTACCCGAGGAGGGCTTGACTGATGCAACACCTTGGAGAACCAAGAAGAAAAATAAACATGTTTAAACATTTAACAAGCAAAATTGTATTTTTTTGTTGAAGTATGCCGATCAAATAAAAAATGCAGTGAATAATTCGACACATTATTGCACTAATATACATGTATAATTATTGCTCAACATCCAGAGGAATTTGTGTACTGGCAGTGTGAGGCGTGTGTCTGTGAGTACACACTTACAGACTGATACAGTTTGTGTACTATATTACAGTTTATATATGACACAGTTTGTGTTCGGACGTGGTTTTGTAAAGACTGATGTGTGTAATGCGTGCAGTTCCTGTAAAATGTAAATAAACCCAAATGCAAACCTATCCGTTGCGTTTTGGACTTAAACGACAGATTACATGAGAGGGGAATTGAACCTTGACCTAAAGACCAAAGGTCGAAGTACAACCGCTCAACACAGTTGACCAGCTCAGCCTCTCCACAAACTGTTTGGTGTACTTTGCGAGTTATAAAATACACAGAAAACAAGAACACAGAAGCTATAGCACATGCGGTAAAACAGTAAAACTTGTAATTCGGTACTATATATATTAAAAACTCGCAGTACCTTCTTCACAATACTAAAATATGTAAAAAGTAAAAACATATCACATCGTGGTTTGCTCGAAATCCACCATTTGGTGTCGTAATTTATAGGATGCAGTTGGCTCTAGATTGGAAAAATAAGCCAACTTAAAGGCTGACAGTAGGCAAAAAAGCATAAACAAGTTGGGTTTACATATTGCAGTCAAACTATTGTTCGAAATCCTGCAATATTCCATAAATCTACTTATACAATGTCGAGTGTGTTGCCTAAGAGAGAGAGCAAGTAGATTTATGGAATATTTTGTTTTTGAACAATAGTTTGACTGCAATATGTAAACCCAACTTGTTTACGCATTTTTCCTACTGTCAGCCTTTAATTTGGCTTATTTTTCCAATCTAGAGCCAACTGCATCCTATGAATTACGACCCCAAATGGTGGATTTCGAGCAAACCATGATGTGACGTGTTAGTTCACTTCTTACATTTGTTGCCACTCTGAAGAAGGTACTGTGAGTTTTTAATAAACACTAACGGAGTCTCTCGCTTCGCTCGCTCATTCCGCATCGTCTCGCCCCCCAATCCCCCTCCCCCCCCCCCAACCCCATTTAATTTTCCGTTCGGTCGGTAGTTGGCATCGTATGTTCGCGCTGCTGGCCGTTGCGTTCCAGGCGCAGCTACTATCTCAGCGGGCCTTGGCTGCTACTTTTATAATTTGCCGTTCCGTCGGTAGATGGCGAAGATGGCATCGTATGTCCTGCTTGCTGCAGATGGAGATTGCTGCTGCGCTGCCGATGACAGCGTTCCGCATCTTGTCTAATTATATATACAGATATTGCGTGCGCGGCGGCGTATCTTGAAACCTGCAAGTATTTTGTGAGCGGCTACGTCTTCCTGGATGGGGTGGCTTTAATCGATGGCCGCCATTGTTTTTGTAACCATCTTGGATATCAACAAGGCACTCTGCTACTGAAAACGTACAATCGATTATCTGTGTTCGTTCTGCGGAGAACTCAAGATAGGCCGCGGACACTCTAGTACCGAAATACGAGTCATACTGTTTTACCGCATGTGCTGTTGGCGTGTGTGTTCTTGTTTACTCCGCACTGCACACCCCCCCTCCCCCATTAAAAAAAATGTACAGAATGTGTATGCTACTACCGTTACCCAAGTCGTGTGAAGGCTCTGTGCTGGTACCAGTGATGTGTACTATATCAAATAAAGAAAGAAATCACAAGGTAAAGGGTAAATGAAGCAAGCAGTCTGCATTAAAGACTGTCCTTGTGAGGATACACAATACACTAGTCCGAGAAAGAAAGAAAAGACTACTGCCTCGACTGGGACTCGAACGGGACGTCCTGGGTTCGAGTCCCAGTCGGGGCAGTAGTCTTTTCTTTCTTCCTCAGACTAGTGTATTGTGTTTCCTCACAAGGACAGTCTTTAATGCAGACTGCTTGCTTCATTTGTACTATATCAGTTTAGTGTCTTTAGACGCAAGGCTTCGTCATTTAAAGGGGTAGGAAGACCGATTTCCCTATCAGGCTGTGCCACATTTAGGTCCAAAGGGCAACGGATATAGGTTTGCAATTATATTTCACTTAAAATTCACTGAGCCCATTTGGATATCCGCGATCCATTGCAAAGGTTAAGATACACTTACCTTCAGACTTTACTTACCTGAAGTCTGTACTCTGAACGGCAAGAACGAAAAAGCATGTGTGATAAGGTAAAGCAGCAAAGAGGTTTGTAATGCTAATTAATAAAATTAGTATTCAAGGTTTTCTTGCTTAGCCAAGTTTTTTTTTCCTAACTCGCAACGCAATAAAAAATATAAAAAACTAGGGATTTTATGTAGAGCGACGAAATGTGACTCCATTCATTGAGTATGCAAAGCTTCGCGGGTCCTGCTAACAAGCCGTTTTAAAGTGTGTCCGATCTTGAAAAAAAAAAATTACCTGTCACTTGGGTTGAAGCCTGCTATGACAGATCACCGCTGTGAGAAAATTATTCAACGTTTTCGTGCC
This sequence comes from Lithobius niger, assembly GCA_023313725.1. Lineage (NCBI taxonomy): Eukaryota > Metazoa > Arthropoda > Chilopoda > Lithobiomorpha > Lithobiidae > Lithobius > Lithobius niger. The sequence continues at coordinate 32,640 of JAHWFP010018448.1, forward strand.
TAATGGATTATACATTAGCAAATTAACGAGTGTAACGTTATTTTTTTTTTGTTTCATCTTCTAGAGCGTCCAAGAAAAATTGTCATCGCGCGTAAAAAAAAATACAAAGGATCCTATGAAGAAATTCAAGCAATGGAAATTTTTCTTTGTGGAATTTTTTTTCTTACTTGGATGGGGGTTTAGTCCAGCTATATGGAAACCGGGAGAAACTACTTTAAATAATTACGTGTATAAACTGGAAAATTCATAAGTATACGAGTTTAAGAAGGAAAAATCACTGTGTTATTTAGAACCGTTAACTTGTTTGGCCTAATTGCTGCTTATTTATTCAAATTAAAACAACAAAAATCGTCGAAAAACAGGAGGGATATTTATGATGAAATTCCTTAAATCAAACTAATTCCCAAGCTAACGTTTTTTTTCTATTTTATCTCTTTTTTTTTTCTCTTTTATCCCTACTGAAAACTGGGCTCAAATTTAAACAAAAGGAAATTTAGTAAATAAAGAAAGAAATCACAAGGTAAAGGGTAAACGAAGCAAGCAGTCTGCATTAAAGACTGTCCTTGTATGTTTGTGATCTCTAGGTCACCACTGAGAAAGATTGAAAAGCTACTTAGCTCGGCTGGAGCCTGTAGCCAGTACCCGCCCCAATAGCGCAGTGGTTAGAGCGCCCGGCTAGTAAACGGGATGTCCTGGGTTCGAGTCCCAATCGGGGCACTTGTCTTTTCTTTCTTTCTCAGACTATTGTAGTGTGTTTCCTCACAAGGCCAGTCTTTAATTAAGGGAATTTAGTCTGGAGAGGGGCAAACTCCGGGATTTGAATCGAGTAACCTCCAGTCATAACAGGGCCGAAAGATTGTCCAGAATTAACAATTAGACAGGTCTGTACTGAATGCATCTGGATGGCACTATTGCGTTGATCAGTTATTGTGGATGGGACTTTGACAGATTACCCTTCCCTTACTGAAAAATCCTTTCTATCAATTTCAAGCAACTAGTTTACACCGTGAATGTCAGGGCGTAGTGACCAAACGGCAAAACGGGAAATTTCCCGTGGGGCTTAAGCGGCAAGGCCCTCGTTCCGACTTACAAACAAGCATAAAGTAATTTTTGAACCTCTGCTTAACTATTCTAACATTGTCAATACTCCATTGCGTTTGCCTTACATCATCGTTTATCCATTTGCCAAGTCACGACCGGGGCATAAAACAACATCGTTACCATCATATCTTCACTAAACGAAACTTTGTTTCTTAAAGGGCCATTTTTCTCGATCCTCCACATCAAGTACGGGCCCAAAGGTCTATTTCCTTACCGTTAGTCTTTCCCTTGCTAAAAATCCTTTTTAAAATGTGGCGTCTATAGGAGATTTTCTGTTGAGTATAATGGAACTTTATTTACTAACGAACCGTCACTAAATGATGCATTGCGCGCGCACAATAATCATGACGTTTCATCTGTGTGTGTACATCTACTAATTTTTTAATAATTACCATGAGATCTAAATCTAATAGACTAATGCGGTAAAACTTAAAATTAATTATTCCAATAGATCGCCAAGCAAAATTATAAGACACTAGCCTAGAAAATTATAAATTGTGATTTTAAAATACGAGAATCATTCCGGTTTGTGACGACGCAATCGTTGACTTGATTCTGTCTCGTGTACTATTCACAAAGCCAACCGAGACAGCAGCTATGCGAGGAACACAGCTACCACCCCAGCCGACCTTGGCACTGTAATTGCTCGGATGATGATCTGCACGTAGCTGTAATTTGGCACGCGGAATGTTATAAGGCAGGTCGGGTGTCCCTTTAACAAGTGCTACCATCAACCCCAAGATTTGTCTCCATCTCGCATTTTGAGAAGACACTCACCACTTGGAGGAAGATGCTTAAAATTCTAAAAGGCATGGGATTGATTCATCAAAGATTAAATTACAGTAAATCTGAAAATCAAGGTTTCAATGAGCACACTACACTTTCGTTTGGGCTTTCCAAGCACGATTTTTAATAATTATTCTCATATTTCTTGCCGTATAATTAAAGGCTCTTTTAACATTTTTTACGGCAGTTACGGCAGGCTTCTCATTTTTAAGGAATGTTGAAAAATGGCTCTACGCCTATACGTAAATAAATACAGATACAACATATTATCGCTGCCTATTGAATTTAAATGACCATTTCCCTGAGCGGGAATTGAACCTTCGACTTTTGAGACCAACGACCGCAGCTACCGCTAAGCCATACTGACATGGCGGCCGTGTCAGTAAAACTAGGCGCTACGGCTTCGGCATTTGTTCTCAAAGGTCGAGGGTTGAATTCCCGCTCAGGCTGGCTGTCAATTAAGTTTAATTGCCCCATTATCTGTTAATTACTCGATTGTTGTCCCTGAATTTTCGTTGATAAAGTCCTGAAAAAATCCTAGAAAAGTCATGGAATTTTCGAAGCGAAACGTCTGTGCATAATTACTGTACAAACAAGACGGAAAACCATCGAGATACAAATGTTATTTCCATTGCCTTTTGGACTTTTTCAGCTGGAATTGAACCCGCGACCTTTTGAGACCACAGGTTGATCTAAGCCATACTTACACGGCCGCCATGGCGTTGCTAGGAAAAAATCGCCCTCGACAAAACGCGTCCAACAAAACGACCACGATAAAGAATGTTCCCAGGAAAAAATGCCCCAAGGAACCCGCCCCCCCTTCCCGCTCTCCAGTAGGAAAAATGGTTTCCTCGTTCGCATCTCCATGTTTGCCCCATCGTTAATTAAACTTCCATAATTATTAAGGTTCAAAATAGGGCCATTTCATCTGTATGAGGCATTAGTTAGCTTCAGACGACATAAGCCTCCAAAAAATTGATTAAAAAAAAAGTTAAAGTTGTGAGCAATTCCACACCCCCAGTATAGGGACTCTTCTCGAGAATATCCACCTTTATGACACTCCGTTTGAATTTGATTTACTTAAAAGATACACTTTTTTCTTAAAAGCGTACGATTTTATTCAATTAAATCAGGGACCCAAACTCTACATCATTGATTAAATCATCGGTCAGTTTTAAGTTATTTGAAGAAAACTAATGCTCGTATAGATAAACTGTCTAAAATCTGAGGTTCAGCTACGATGACCCCCACTGGGGACGTTTTTCCCTACTGGGGGTCGAATTTTCCTAGGGACGTTCTGTCGGGGGCGTTTTTTCTGGAGGTATAAGTTTACTTCCGCTAATCGACACTGACAAAACAAAGGCACTGCTGCTGTAATCAATTCTCCAATTCAGTTTCGACGTGGAGATTTAATTTTTAGTTCCTGTGAACGATGTGTTTCGATTTTTTTATTTTTTTTATTTTTACGTTTGTGTTTCAGCGCCTGCTCACTGATGTCCGACACCAAATATATAACTTCTCTGATAACGGAATTTCCAGACTTTTTAAGGATTTCAGGATTTGGGCCGTGTCAGTTAGGCCTTTGGTTTCAAAAGTCGTGGGTTCGATTCCCCAGTCAGCAGTTTGACATCCAAGTCCAAAAGACAACGTAAATAAGTTTGCATCTGTATTTATTTAACTCTTGTTGAGCCGACGGCTTTCCGTCCTGTTTAAGGGATTTCTAGACATTTTCCGTTACTTTTGTAGACGTATAATTTATTTTACAGCTCAATTCCATTTACGAAGACCCACCTTGTAACCAAATTCATGTGTGGCACTTAGTGACGACGCTACTGATTTAAACGAAACGGAAAGCCAATGGGCTCGAGATTGGTTAAATAAATATGGATGCAAACCTATTTACGTTGCCTTTTGGACTTATATGTCAGACTGCCTCAGCGGGGAATCGAACCCAGGTCGAACATATAAGTCCAAAAGGCAACGTAAATAAGTTTGCATCCATATTTATTTAACGACGCTACTGACACACCCCCACCACTACCCCCACCGATGCCCCTCCCGAACTCGCTTAAATTTTAGATTTCGGACTTTTTCACCGAAAACTGATGTCACGTGACAATTTTGGATGAGAGGAGTGACATAAACACGGAAATAGAATTAATACACATTTGGATTTTGTGGGTTTTTTTTTTGGTTTTTAATAAATTTGTTAAGGCCTTAAGGCATCTGAACAAACTAATGCTCGTATAAATGAACGGCTCATTTTTGAACCTCACTAGCTGTTTTTTGAAGGAGAAACTTGTAAGGGTAGGGAAAATCTCGGAGGAGCGAACCGGATCGCCTATTTTTTTTTTCGCAAACAGTTCAGATAGGTAGGTCGGATCCTGCTACGAAACTTCGTTACTTACCACCCAGTAGTGGTAATTGTATTAATTCACCTTATTGCAGATCTGCTGTTGTTGTGGTTAGGTTAGGTCAGGTTAGGTTAGGTTAGGTGACTTAAGTCGGATTAAACGGGTTTTTTTCTGTAAGTTGCTGGGCTGCAACGAGAGCTATGTAGCGAGTTTTGCTAAACTCTTTGCGAAAAAAAATTATGCAGCACGATCATCACAGGGAAACCGAGCTAATGTTCAGAATTGGATCGATTATAGAATATCAATTAATTTGCGGCCGAGTAAAACCACATAAAAAAAATTCCTCCTGATAGGCAGGCGGAAATACAGCCACAAAGACTTCAAAACAAACAGCAAATTTGAATTTTCGGCATACCTTTCATGTCTTTGTCACAAAAATACACGCTAAAGTACACAAGTAAAAAGCCCTACGAAGTGGAGGCTGGTTAAGATGAATCCGCCGTCTTGGAATAGTACATCAATACGAGCAGGTGGATTCAGCTTAGCTAACCCCACTTCGAAGGCGTTTTAACTTGTGTAATTAAGTGTGTTTTTTTGTGTGAGAAAGCCATGAAATGTATGCCGAAAATTAAAATTTACTCATGTTCGTTTTGATGCCCTTTTGTGGTTGCTTATCCGCTTATCTGGAGCATTTTTTTTTTAATCTTGTTTAGGCACGATTAGATTTCAAAGCCACTAAAGAAGAACGGTAGTCACTCACCCTACCTATAGCTGTCAGAGACTGGGAAGGACTCTACTAGGGTTCCTTTTCCATTCGTCAACCAGATCAGTTTATTCAGACAACTACACTGACCCCCACACCACTCAACTACCATAACCACAAATTTTAAAACACTTTTTTTTGTAATGCATGAAATTGTGTGTACTTTCATCGCCCGCCCCCCCCCCCCCCCCCCCCCCCCCGGGGGGAACGGGGCTGGAATAATGCCCGGTGCCGGACCAAGGCGTTTGGTCATTGAACGCCTCGCTTTACAATTGATTGCAACCTCCCCCTCCCACATGCCTCTTCCCAAATCTACTCAAAAATAAAACCATCAAGGTGCCACAGGGATAATGCCAACACACTGAAAATACACGAATCTGAATGAAAGGGTAGTAAGGAGTTAAGACAAAAATATTTGTCTACATTTGAAGGCTTACAATTGTATTTAGTTTACGGTGCCCTCTAACTGACAACAAAACTCAACAAGAACTTAAGTTTGGCAATAAATATTTAATTTTCGGCCCGGGATGAAGGTCTTGTCCACATAACAACGTTAAAACATTAAGGGAGCCGCCACAAAAATTGTGAACTTCCCACAGCCGCCATAATGGATGATTTTCCAACATGGCGGCTGTGTGGAGTCCATAATTTGTGACAGCTCCCACTTTTTTTAGTCTTTTAACATTTTTTATAAGTGTGAACAAGTCGCATTTAATTGTTGCCAAATTACTGTTTTTGTGAGTTTTCTTTGCCAGTCAGAGGGGACCTCCATTATAATCAACTGCTGCAACTCACAAATTAACTTTTTAAGACCAACTAGCTGAACCCCCGGCGTAACATACGCCGGTCTAGCCATACCTGAGTGAAATACTGTAGTGGGCAGTATGGAATGAAAAGGATGCCGACTGCCCCCTGCTTCCTCCTCCGAACTCCCCTGCGGCCTACCCAGTTGTATGGTCTGATTTTCCCCCATGCCCCCCCCCCCCTGTAACCCTTTTCCCGACCTGCACCGCCTCCCCCGTCCCCGTCCCCAATTCCCCTATTGAGTGTTCTGAATATCCCCATCCCTGCTCCCCCTCTATTTTAACCCGTGCTGATTGGGTTTTTTATGGAAGTAACTTTTTTTTTTCAATGGAGGGCGCTCAATTGCCCGTTTCTCCGTTGTGATACCAAGCGCAATAAGCCCAACAACGTTCGTGCAAGCAGTGATTATTACTGAACCAACTTTGAAACTCTTCTAGTCTGCTCTAAGAGCTAGCATTATTAAAGCAATATTTCGATTGTTACTGATTGTTACAGGCCACACCCGTTTGTTTGACATTGTCGGTCGCTCGCCCTCTTTCATTATAGTGCACTAGCGGAGTCGCTCGCTTCGCTCGCTCATTCCGCGTCGTCTCGCTCCCCTTCCCCTCCCCTCCCTCCCCCGTCTCGCCCCCCCGCCCCCCCTCATTTAATTTGCCGTTCGGTCAGTAGATGGCATCGTATGTTCGCGCTGCTGGCCTGGAGAGTGGAGATGCTGCTCCCACTTTGGCTGCTGTCGATGGCTGCCTTGCGGATTTAGTGTAATTATATATATAGATAATGATGAATTTGCTTGCCCAACCTAAGCGTATTATATATAGTATAGATTAGTCTTCTGTACGCCGTAACCGGCGAGAAGACTATTGCAACGACTTTGTCCGTCCGTCCGTCCGTCGCTTTTTTCAACTTCGCAACAGTACCAGATATTGACGACCATTGTTTACAACGTCCATTGTTTACAACGTCCATTGTTTAATAGACTGCTTCGACGTAACTAAATTAAATAATAACAGCAGTTGTAGTGCATGATAGAGGTGTGCGTCTCAACATTGGAAGTGGAGGAACTGTACAGAAGACCGGTGCGACTAGGCAGTCGCTGTAGCCGTTTGTTTATTTTTAATTCAACTTTTTTTTTCAATTTTATTTTTGGAGGAGGCGGGACCAGCATTTTCGGCGCCCTTTCCCGTTTCGGCCCCCGGGGCGGCCGCCCCCTCTTGCTCTGGCACTGGTAACGCCCCTGATGGCGTTACACGAACAGCAGCAAAATACACGAACCCGACGAAATAAACGAAAACCATAAAAGTACATAGAAGCCACTTCCAATTGAAACGACATCCTTCGGCCATTCAGTAAAGGAAGCTTTGTGGTGGCCGGCAAAGTTTTATACAGGCTCTTAAAAGGTAAAACCTTTTACGACCTACCTTACCGACATTAAAGTTGTCTTTAATTACCCAGATTTACACAAAGTGCCTCCGACATTTATTAACACTTGTCCACGGGCGGTTTCGAACAACCAGCTAAAACAATTAAAAAATGTCTTCAACAGTTTTATGCGTATTTCTTCTATTCCTTTTTTTTATTTTTTATTTTTTTATTGAATGCGTGGTAGGCAATAAAGCTTACTTCACGAATGATCATGACTTGCTTGTTTCCATGGTGATTTATTACTTCCTACTGACATGAAGCAGTAATGATTGTTCCATGTTTCCTGATACCCATCAACACTCTTCTCACTGCTTTGCTTAAAGACATGTTTATATTTCAAGATCATCCATAGAATAAAGCGAACTTTTTTAAGCGGTGCCATGTTTTTTTGTTTTTTTAATCTAAATAAATTTCTGGGAGTCTTACGTCACCTGAGGCAAACCGCTTTCCAACCGGCTCAATTTGGAACATCACTAGACGATTTTGATAGAGGAAGAAGAACAACAGAATGCCAGTAAAGGGAGGGGCAAATCCGGGAATTCGAACCGGGAAACCTCCGATCACCGCAGGGGACCAACCCAGTGGCTCAGAGTAAGCTAGAATAGTTCCCACATCCGCTGAAGGAGTGTGGTACTCCCTCACACTACCCTTTTAGGGATCAACCCAGATCAACTTCCTCACGCAACAACCTATTTTACACTCCTCGCAAAAAAAGACGATTGAGATCCCTTGTGTAGAACTCGCAGCTTTGTAAGTACACGAAGAAAAGACTGATTATAGAGTTCACTCAAACGAAACGAACTGCAATTTTGAACTCCAATTCCAGGGCACAAGGGTTGCGACGTGCCAACCTCCATGCACAAGTATCACGGATGCAGCAGTAATCAGGAACAACATGATTGGATATTATTTCGCACTTTAAAAATACACAGAAAATGCAAACATGTACACGTGCAAGAACTAAAACTTGAAGCAACAACGCTTACAAAACAAACGCTGTAAATAACAACGTGCCTACAAAAATTAAAAAATTAAAAATACACACAAAAAATGAACACAATCACTCGCACGAAATAAAACCAAAATAGAACCCAACAGAGACTAAGCAGTCCCCCTTAACAGATGATTTATACCGTTTTGACCGGGTTTTTTTTGTAACCTTTTTACCGTTTATTTTTACCGTTTTTTATTGTTTTTCAGTGATGCTATTATTTTATTTCACTGACGCTTGCTGTTGGGGGGATGCTTGCTGTTGTTGTGTCATTTATGTTTTGACGCTCGCTTTTTGCGTGAAGTGTGCTTGAAACGTCGCTTTTTGTGTATTTACCATTTTGGCTTGCTTTCACTTTATTACTGTATTGGTGCACTTATCGTTGTGTTGAGCCGAGTCGCAGACACCAATGAGCTTGCTTACTGGGTTCAAAAGAAAAAGCTGTAAAGAACATTAGAAACTTTTTGGTTTTGTGGTTGCGACTGTTGAGGACGGCAGTAAAGTTTCACGTCGACTTGACACTTCCAGAACACTGTGACTTCTGAAACCTTACAGGAAAGCTTATTTGTGTTCCCTTGCTGTTTTGACTTTGGTCCAGTTAAACCTTATCTTAAACATCAAACGAGTTCGTTCTTGCTTTTTAATTCGTGATACTTTCGCATACCACGTTTCACGGAGTTATAAAAAAATAGTTTAATTCAAATATACGGATGTTTTGCCTTCACGTGCATCAAAGCGCCCGCAACGGGGATAGTGTTTCCTAAACGACGTAGTTGTCGTCACTTTGCCAAACCATGTGGGCGTGAGGCTTCGGGCCATGGCCCCACATAAAGTTTATTTCTCTCTCTCTATCTCTCTCTCCCAAACCATGTTATACCACGCGCCATGGCTGTTTGCCGTGACGTGCATATTACGTGACTGGGCTAGTGCAATCAGAGGGCCAAACAGCCGTTGTTCTCGCTCGTCACTGGCTAACTCATGATGACGTCACGGCAAACAGCCATTGCGCATGGTTTAGATTAGTATGCAGACGGCGATGTACAGGCCTATCAAAAGCGTTATATGAACGGCATTGTTGGCCTTCTCACACTATTTAAAACAATATACAACAATAAAACTGACTAGCAGAGTCGCTTGTTTCACTCGCTCATTCCTCGTCGTCTCGGTACGCTCGAGGAATGGCACAACCCATTGAAATGACTATTAGGAAAAGGGTACATCTGCGGAAGTGTCTCTGTAAAATAAACTAAAACCAGCTTTCTAGGTCTGTAGAGAGTGCTGGTGTATACAGACGTGTCCGACGTACAAAGTCCTCCACCAAGCCAAAAAATTAAAATCACGATTCCAACTCCAAGTCCAGACCTCCGATGCGACAAATCGGATGTTGGTACACTTGTTGGCCAACCTGTTTTGAGAGAAAATATTGAAAGACGGGTGGAGATATTAATCGTCGAAAATTCGACTTTATTGGAGACCTAGTTCAAACCATGCAGTAAACTAATAACAAGAATTTATAGGGTTGGGGAGGAGAATTTGTGACTTGAGACCCATACTGAAACGTCTTAGATACATTCACATTAGTTCAGTCTTAGTTTATAGAGGGCGCCACGTGTTTTAAGTGGGAATTTCTACTCAGTTTTTAGCCTAAAATTTAACTAAACGAAACTAGCTTATATTTAATTATTATTTAGCCTAGCTTAGTTGTAATTTAGTTTACTTTAGATTTGGGCTGAAAAATGAACAAAAATTACCAGATAGAACACGTGGCGCCCTCTGAAAACTCGGACTGAACTAATGTAGACCAGTCTAACGTGTTTCAATAGGGACTTTTTAGAGTTACAAATTCTCCTCCCAAACCCTATAAATTATTGCTAATAATAATAGTAAGTGTTTCATCACAGTAGTTTCACGATACTGGACGACGAAGGCCCATTATTACCGGCCCTAACTAAAACCGCCTAAGACATACAGAAACTTGGTCAGAAATAATAGCAGTTGAAATTAACGGGGGGTGAACTCTGATCTCTTCAAGAATGTGCTTGATGGGGTCTGACGTAATAAAAGCGAAACCTAGCAACGGAACGTGATGAAACCGCCTCCTCTGCAAGAGAATTCCATGCTGGGGTTGCACTTACTGCAAAGAATAGGGACAGCTAACTTCAAAGTGCCTGCTAATGTCCTAATGGGACAAGAGTCGGAAAAAGGCAAGTTAGCAGCCAGCAAACCACGAAGAATTTTGAACGTTAGCATTAGATCTACCTTTAACCTACGTAATGCGATCGTGTTCATGCCTTCACCATACAATCACTTGCTGTACGGGAGGCATCGCTAAGGGCATCGCGTGTTTGCGATGTCCTTAGTGAATCTTCGTTGGAGAAGCCGATGCCTTTTAAAAGTGATGGAGACCACACTGGACTAGCGTAAATACATTAGTCAGAACGTTTCCTGAGTTAGGGACCTCAGAGGATTTTGTTCCAGTGATGTTGTTTAGTGACTACTTTAATCCCCAAAAGCAACAAAACTATCTTTGCCCTGTTGCCCTCGAAGGGGGTAAAAACTTCTTCTTATAAAGTCTTCTTATAAAAACTTCTAGGAATTAAAACTAAAAAATGTAATTAGCCGATAGTTTCCAAACTCAATTATTTTGGAAACGAGTAACTTCGTCAGGAACAGTATCCTTTTCATGTGGTCAATATGACTCCGATGCCATGGGTTGGAGTATTGACGTTTAAGTCCCCAAAATTCATTATTTAGGATATTGTTGCATGCGCCCGTGGGACGATGCTTGACGGACGACATCGAAAGGGCGTCCTCGGACCAATCCTGTGTCGCTGGTCATCCTAAACTCACTTTTCGTAGCACAGTGTTAACACGTAACAAAAAATTAAGGGAAAAAAAAACACTACAAAAGCTAATCCTTCATGTTCGTCTTCCGTTTCTCCCCTACTGTTGACGTACGAAAGCACAATCGCAGAACAGTGTTCGCCAAAGTAATACCAGAACGCCGCTTTTTTGGCGAGGCTTAGCTTTCAAGCAGTAAAGCTTAGCTTTCTTGTCGCTATTATTATGCAGCTTACGGATAAGGGCGTGATTTAGCAAGTATTGCCTTCTGTTATTTATTTATTGTGCAAACAGTTGTTTTTTTTTTTTTTTTAAACGAACTTACGTTCATAATTTTTTTGGTTTTTTTTTTTTCCTTTTCATCCCATTAAATGCGAAGTCGCATCGCGGCGCATGCATCACCAAGTTTTTCCAGAAAACATGACAACTACACCTGAAGCGCTTTTGGATACAAGTAGGACAGGCGGGAGAGGATTTAAGCGAAATCCTCCTCGTGCGCTCGTGCTGCCTTCCTCTGTTCACCAACTCGGGCTCATTGAAGTCGACAGCTTGAAAAGGCCAAGGTGACGTAGGAACTGACGCCATCTGAACTGACTCCAAGTAAAACTCGTAGGCCTATGCTGACACCGGTCCCAAACCTCAATCCATCTCTTGAAACTACTCTAGGGCGTCTAAAAGCAGAAGCATTGCTATAGTTTGTTCCACATTATGTTTTCAGAAAACTGACTGTATGACGCCACGTTTTCCCACACTACGAGTGCAAAAAATCCGTAAACATCCCATTCGTAAACTCTAACAGTAACTATATGTTGAGTCTACAAGTGTGATATCCACATGATTTTGCACTCTGAGTGCAAGGAAACGAGTCGTCATCCAGTCAGTTTTCTGAAAACATAATGTGGAACAAGCTATAGGAGGTACGTCTAAAAAGAGCTGCTTCAGGAATTAAAAGCATTCGTGACTGGCTATCAACGTGCCTCTACCACACTCACGCTACCGCGCTCGCTGCGGCCGTTTTATTTTAAAATAAGCTCCCGTAGGTGGTAACAAACCAAAAACTTTCAAAATGCTGCAACGTGCAAGTGGGCTGTAATCAAGCACAAAACAAAGACTGTATGTTTATGTGGGTGCGTATGGACGTTTCCTTTTGGCAGCGTCAGTATGGCTTACCGGAAGGACTTCGGCCTTTGGTTTCAAAGATACGTGGGTGCAAATCCCCGCTCAGGCAGTCTGACATTTAAGTATTTAAGTCCGAAAGGCAACGTAAATAGGTTTGCATCTGTATTTATTTAACACACTTATCGAGCCCATTTGGCTTTCTGTCCCGTTTAATGTGGTATGGTAAAGTGTCAACAGCTAGATTTAAGCGTCCTTACCGGATGTAGCCACCACAGGCCTCCCGCGCCAAAATTGCAAATTTTATTTTAAATTTTATGACAAATCCGTATCTTGTTTTCACTATTTTCATGACACTCTCCAAGGTTCTGAAAAAGAATCCTTGCCCCTACCCCCCAACCCTCACCTCTCCCCCCGGCCTAAGGTCCAAAATAATCTGACTCAGCCCCTCACCCCAAATTAAGTGTTACTTATGACTACTCAGACTACCTGTGGATGACATTCGATAGAGCACTAACATTTGCCGCCATATTGGCACCAGTATAGGTTTTGGAGGGCTTAACTACAAGGTGCACTACATAAAAATGGAGGGAAAAACAACGGAAGAGCAGATTTCTTAGGCTTAAAATAACGTTGTTTTCTCCAACAACAAAAATCGCGCGTTTTAGGTCTTAAGAAATCACTCTTCACAGAATCGGCTTCAGTCTGACGCCCTTCTGTTTCTCTCTGCAGTGCCCCTTGCAGCTCACCCATTAAGGCTCCAGCGTAGAGTTATATACAATAATATTACGTCGTGTCACCGCTATATAGTCAAATGATTTCCAATGTATGGAAATGCGTCACATTTTCAATGAAAAGAAAGGCATATTTTTTTTCAGAAATGGAACAACAGAAATAAGTATTCAGAACCCTGTAAACATTACAAGACGGGGGAAGAGGGGATTTTAGAAATCAGTACTTCCTTATAGACCACTTGTGTTAAAAGTTCGTCCGCTTAGTCGCAAAATTGGCAAACAACCTATTAACAGCGGAAATTTGACGACGTATTTTGATTTTATACTGTGCTCCTATATGCCGACGATTACAACAGACACGTCTTGAAAGACATCCACAACGCAAAGCCCTAAACCCATAGAACGAAGCACTACAATTTACGCAGGAAAGAGGATATTCAAAGTGTGTAAAATCAAGATATGTCCTCTATGTGTGAATTTATTTTATGATATTTATGAACAAAACAATTTTACAACATTTCGATAAATAAAAGAATTTTATTTTTTTTCTTGGGGGAGGGGGGGCGACAGAGGGCAAACTGGACCCAAGTGGGCCAAGGACATTTTTTTCAAGGCGGACGGATTAGGCACCTTTATTCCGTTTAATTCAACGTGAACATAACGTAAGCTTCAATGCAGTACAACGTTTTGTAAAATACGCTCCACAAACATAGAAAATAAATTAGGCTACACATATATTGCAACGTTACTGCAGAAATAAATAAATAAATA
>JAHWFP010018449.1:713-23124 GCA_023313725.1 Lithobius niger
CCCGGAACCAGTAGCTCATTGAGCGCCCGGGACCAGTAGCTCATTGTGCACCCGGAACCAGTAGCTCATTGAGCGCCCGGGACCAGTAGCTCATTGAGCGCCAGCTTTATGATTATCGCTATTATAAGCAGAAAAAGTCCCCTTCCCCCACGCCTCTTTCCAAATTTAGCCAAAAATGAACCCATCACGATGCCAACAGAGATAATGCCAACCTTCAGACGCGTTTGAAGTAGCTCCCAAAATCTCGCATGGTTTCTGGCGGTAAAGCGTAATAGTAAGTGGGCCCACCCTATCGTGGCTACGTACATTCCAAGCTCCCTGGACAAAACCACCTCCTGGCTCGATCATTGAATAATTAAATGCGGTGACGTCATACTGAGTTATCGGACAATTCACCGAGCGTTTACGAACTCCAAGGTGGGGCTCCAGCGTTGAATTGTTCGGTAAGTTTATCTTCGGTGGTGGTTTAAGATTTATGAATTCGAAAATAATGCAATACATACTATAATTCGGCTATTGATCAATTTACGGTAAATTCGAGCTTAGCAATACTTTTAGGGCTTTCAAACGATGGGCTAAATTCCATTCCATTCCTATTTGTCACCCTGACTACACAAAACTGCAAAACTCCACTAATTTGCAATTTGGTGTCCGTTAACGATTCGCTCAGCCAATAAACGTGGACACTCCTCTATCTGGCTCATGTTCACTCCATGCCACTATCGGGCTGCACCGCCCCGCTTTCATGCTATTCTTGATATATGTCAACAATGTGTAACGTTGTTTCAAAACTCTTATTTAACGCCGCAGTGTTATGTTCAACAATGGCAAATGCCAAATGAATGTGAAGCCATCACCAGGGATTAATCGCCCAGTAACAAAATATAGCAGCTGACGTGGGGAAGTACCCAAATACACTGAATATGTGAAAATAGCATGCTGAAAACTACGTATATATTAGTCGTTACCGATTCTACAGTGGCAACGGCGGAGGGTGTGGTTACCGGTCTGTCTAAGTCTCCAGGCAATTTAATGGTCGAGTTATTTATTGCCGGCTACTTTCAAAACATTTTGATTGGTTTTAGAATTAACTCCAACTCCATTTTGAACTCGCGACATGACTTTCTGACGTCCTCCCCCAGGCGCCCCCCCCCCCACTCCCAATTTTCGGCTTTTTGACCTCATAGCCTAGGTGTTTTTGACGTCCCCTTTCCCTCTCCATCTATGTATAACATGGGAATTTTAGCAAAATACTAAGTACTGAAAACATAATTTTTCTTCAATTTGTTTTCATAATTTTTTACTTCATTTGTCACGTAGTCTGTTTGATGATCCAACTGACTCCATTATAAACTGATGTTTTCTAATGGCAATCAATTAAATTTAAATAAAAATAGAATTAATAAAAAAAGTTTGCTCTCAGCGCGCCCCCCCCGCCCCGTCTCTTAAGCCATTCCTGTTGATAGCAAAAATGGAGAAGCAATAAAACGTAGCATATTAATCCCACAAATATTTAAATTTTTTTTTTAATTATAACTTCGATTTTTCGTGGGCGGGCCGATGTTCCTTAGTTTTCATTTCTATTATCAGGATCCTAAGCAACTAGGCTAAGGACTCCCCCCCCCCCCCCCCAGACAGAGGTCGCAACCCGTTTTCGTGTAGAAAAACTAAACAGACCCAAATTAGGTCGATTTTGAATTATCCTGAACTACTCTAGTTTTAAAAACAGCCAAGTCTGTCCTTCGCTTTCAATAATAAAAAAAAAAAAAAAAAGATGATAAAATTCTAAAAATTATACCATTTAAAGAAACGAAATTAGTAGTAAAGACAAAGAAATGGTGGTCCATTCCAAAGACCCAGGTTCAATTCCTGGAGCCATGGTCCACGATACGCGAGTTTTTTTTTTCATCATGCTTGCCATTCTTGATAGTTCAGTGTTATGTTTTTTTACGTTTATTCCCTAACCTAAATTTTCCGGCTAAATTCAGAGTTGCGCCAAGCTTCCATCCCACATCTCCATTTGTTAACGAAGGCACGTAAACTTTATCACCCCCCCCCCCCATCCCCCACGGTTTTTACTTCCATTTTTTTTTTAAATAAAAAAACATTAAACTTTTCAGCAAACTTCAGCACACGACACACATGCCAGAAAGTCGTGGTGATGGCAGGCAGCGACAGTTGGGCGCTTCACTGCGCATGGGCGGTAAAACAAACGTGCTTGGCTCCGGAGCTGCCAGAGAGAATGAGAGAGAGAGCGCGAACCCCGAAACGAGCGTTCTTGTAGCGGGGGCGGTGGCTGGCTTGCAACGCTGCGGCAAGAGTGTGCGTCCGTAATCCAATTGCCAGCGATGAGACACCTCTGCACCAATGGCACGTCGTTAATTATGCACCAAATACCCGGCACGTGCACTTAATTGCGCCCACGGCCTCCCCAAACTTCCATCCCCTCTCTCCCGCAAGCACCCACCCCCTCCCCGACCCGACCCACCCATTACCCCAACCGCCGTGCAGCAATCGATCCCGCCGCGTTTCCGACCCCCCCCCCAACACCCAGCCAGAAAACGAAGCATCACCCGCAACGTAATTCTTTAAAAAGGATGCTTTCAATATGAACACGGTTGTATATCTTAATTCTTGTATATTCTTAATTCTTAACACTTGTATATGTTAATTCGAAACAGATGAACACTCGTAAACGTAAAATGAACTATGCCATCGGATGCACAGACTATTTTACCAAATTTAAACGTTAAACTGCCAATAGCGATTTTATCTTGTAAATAATAAGAAAACAAAAACCAACGCGTTTGCTGCTTAAAGTAACACTATCACCGATTTAAAATCGTACGAAAAGACAGTGCCGGCTCCATTTAGTGGCACGAAACCGTGTGTAAATTTAGTGGCACGAAACCCATTGTGTAGATTTAATTTACTTTCTAACCGGCAAGTTATTTTTCACCGTAATAAATTCTGAAAACGGGCAATATCGGTAATATTTCAAGCATAAAAATTTATTACAATATGCCGCCCATTGTGAAAATTTAAAATTGCTCCTTTAAAGCTTTCTTTAAAATCTGTAGTTTCAGCGGGGCGAAGGACAATCTTTTAACTGGAAAATCGCATAATTGGAAGAACGTATAACGAAAAACAGTATAACGGAATATAATCTAACAGGAAATTCGTATAATGCGTCTAATACCCCTGCCTTGCTCGCACTGCTCGCGCTACCGCGCTCGCTTCGGCTATACATATAACATCAGAAACCGCAGTTAGACGTTAATCCAGTTAGACGTTTATTTAGACACACGCTAGTGTGTCGCCGCCAAGTAATAGTAGATCATCCGATTGTAGACATCCGATTGTTAAAAAATGATTGTTGATGAAAAAAAGGCGGCCTTCACTAGCAGACTGTGTCTTTTAACTGAAACCGACTTATACCTGATTTCAGCATACTGGTGTAAATTCACCATGCGGTAGAAATCTTTGCAAATCGTTTGAATCAGGTGTCTTGGGTCTAGTAACGAAGAAAACGTGAACACGAAAATGTGGGAACGTGTCCTTCATGGAGAGAAAGTGTCCTCAATAACGTTGATTTGTGTTACTGGTAACTAGTATCCACTCAAAACCAAAACTGGTAAGAGAAGCCGCCAAGTTTACAAAAAGGGTCGGCCTTTCAAAGTAGTGATACCATTCAACCAGGGAAAGGCCGCCAAGGTTAATCCTATTAGCCAACTTAATCGCACCTACTAATAGTTCGAAGGTTAAATAAAACTAGAAGATTGCTACTAGCGGTAGCAATATTCAAGTTTTCATTTAACGTCCAAAGTATTATTCGGCGCGATTAACTTGGCTAATAAGATTAACCTTGGCGGCCTTTCCCTTGTTGAATGATATCACTACTTTGAAAGGCTGACCCTTTTTGTAAACTTGGCGGCTTCTCTTACCAGTTTTGGTTTTGGGTGGAATCATGACTTTCATAGGCCTGTGAATGTACAAAAAAATCCCACGGTGTAATTGTCACCCCTACCTTTTTTGTCTGAAGGTATTTTATTGTATTAATGTTCTCATTCATAATTTTCACATTTGCTGTTGTCATTCCAAATAAATCAATAACAAGCGTATAACAGTATGATAATTGCAAGGACCTAATCAATTCCAATGGAATAAAAGATACCCTGTGTCTTATTGAACCAGTAATGAGAAATTTATTCGGGTCGTGGGGCATATAATTAATTTTGAATTCGCGTACCGTAAAAAAAAAAAACGATTTGGATTTGGTGGGGAAAAAAAACGACCAAACCTTTGCAATAAAAGATATTCTGTCTCTTCGTGAACCACCTATTTACAACAACAGTGAATTCTGACAATTAGGTGCTGAAACGATAAGCGTGTAACACTTCATGTTATAATCTACTGTTGGATGACAATACAAACAATGGTTACAACAATAGTTTTGCACTTACGAGCCACTTCATGACCACGTGCTTCTAGCTGCAACCCCCATTTTAGAAAAAGGCACTTCCCCATATGACGCTTTACCTGTCTGCCGAAATTTAGATCTGGCAACTTTCCGTAATGAGCTGTAGACGTGTCGTTATACCCTATGAGAATTAACATGGGAGCCTGCGGACTAGTTACTAGTTTCTAGTCACCAGTAACACAAATCAACGTTATTGAGGACACTTTCTCTCCATGAAGGACACGTTCCCACATTTTCGTGTTGAGTTTTTCTTGTTACTGGACCCAAGAAACTGGACACTGGACACACTCTTTAAAACTTTCTCTGCCTAAATTCTCCACGGAGTGTAGGAGATCTTTTTTCGCTGTTCGCGTCGTCGGCGTGTGGAACTCCCTCCCTGAGCACGTTGTGTCAGCGCCATCCGTACCTATTTTTAAACGACATCTGTCTCTTTGCCCTTTGAACAAGTTTCTGAAACGAACTTACTAACTCTTAGGGCCAGTGTAAGAGGCATGCCCTTCTGTGTCCTTCCCCCACTTGGGGCAAACTGATTATTATTATTATTAAGACATCTGATTCAAACGATTTGCAAAGATTTCTACCGCTGGGGGAATTTACACCACGTTTAAATCACGTATAAGTTGGTTTCAGTTAAAAGACACAGTCTGCTAGTGAGGCGCCATCTGACAACAATAACACTAACAATTACGCTCTAACAATTAAGCTCCAACAACAATAAAACGTCTACTTGGCGGCGACACACTAGCGTGTGTCTAGAACTAGTAACTAGTCCGCAGGCTCCCATGTTAATTCTCATAGGGTATAACGACATGTCTACAGCTGATTAGGGAAAGTTGCCAGGTCTAAATTTCGGCAGACAGGTAAAGCGTCATATGGGGAAGTACCTTTTTCTAAAATGGGGGTTGCAGCTAGAAGCACTTGGCCCCGAAGTGGCTCGTAAGTGCAAAATTATTGTTGTAACCATTGTCTGTATTGTCATCCAACAGTAGATTATAACATGCTTAAGTGTTACACACTTATCGTTTCAGTACCTAATTGTCAGAATTCGTTGTTGTTGCAAATAGGTGGTTCATGGTGGTGGTGGTTGCGTGGTTTTTTGGTACTGTTGAGACTATGGTTGTTGGTTGTTGGTTGTTTTTCTTTAGGTTAGGTTTGCAGCGCATGGCATTTGGCCGGGGCCTCAATAAAATTGCAGTATTGGTTCATTAAGAAACGGTGTATCTTTTCTTGCGAAGGTTTTGGCCGGTTTTTTGTTACGGTACACGAATCCAAACTGAATTATCTGCCCCACGACGATAAAAAAGACAATTTTGCTGGAACGTAGATTAGGAAACAAAATGCACAGGTGGGTTGCAAAGGTTTGGTCGTTTTTTTCCCCAAAATCCAAATTGGTTTTTTTTTTTTTTTACGGTACGCGAATTCAAAATGAATTATCTGCCCCGCGACCGGAATAAATTTCTCATTACTGGTTCAATAAGACAGGGTATCTTTTATTCCATAGGAGCTTATTAGGTCCTTGCAATTACCATACTCTTATGCTTGTTATTAATTTATTTGGAATGACAATAGCAAATGTGAAAATTATGAATGAGAAGATTCATAGACATAAAATACCTCCAGACAAAAAAGGTAGAGGTGACAATTACACCGTGGATTTTTTGTGCATTCACAGACCTATGAAAGTTGTGATTTCCACCCAAAACCAAAACTGGTATAAGAGAAGCCGCCAAGTTTACAAAAAGGGTCGGCCTTTCAAAGTAGTGATATCATTCAACCAGGGAAAGGCCGCCAAGGTTAATCCTATTAGCCAAGTTAATCGCACCGAATAATACTTGGACGTTAAATGAAAACTTGAAGATTGCTACCGCTAGTAGCAAACTTCTAGTTTGTATTTAACCTTCGAACTATTAGTAGGTGCGATTAACTTGGCTAATAGGATTAACCTTGGCAGCCCCTACCTGGTTGACTGATATCACTACTTTGAAAGGCCGACCCTTTTTGTAAACTTGGCGGCTTCTCGTATACCAGTTTTGGTTTTGGGTGGATCCATTATACAATTATCCATTATACGATATTCCGTTTAGATACTTTTCCAGATTTTTTATTTAGGCAGCTTTTAGACAATTATCCCAGTAGACGATTTTCCAGTTAGACGTTCGTCCGACGCCCCGTTTCAACTGTACAGTTTTGTTTGGTTGTGGAGATGGTTAGTTTCCATGTAAAATGTTGGACGCACCGACAAGGGCACCCGCTGACCAGCAACAACAAAAATAGGATAGGGGGAGGGGGTTTCTGAGGACTTTTTTTTGGAAGGGACGTGCCTTATTTTGGCTAATCGGTGTTACGGATCATCGAAAAAGCCTTTGTTTAAACTTTGTAGATTTTTTTAATAGATTTGCTTCATGATTCTGTCTGCCAAAAGGGCAAGGGGGAGGCGGTTGCGTCAGCCCTGATGTAGGGCCCATCTTGTGCAATGTGCACCGACTTCCAACACAGCCATCTCCAACATTATATTCCGTGCTCTGTTCTTAAATATCTCCATCAATCGACAAATCGAACAAATCCTCGAAAACCAAATCCGAAGCCATAATAGAACACTATAAAGTAACATTTTTTTCCCCCTTTCCACCTTGCCTTGTTGGACTGCTCCGTTCCAACATACTTATTGGAGTTACGTGCTTCTTCATTGTCGGGCAAAGATGAGGACATAAGTTATCGCCTGCTTCCCTCGTGTAAAGAACTAACAAACGCTCGGGCCTACGGCCCTCGACATTGTTAGTTCTCAGAACTCGGGAACCTATGCTTGCTGCATGGAATCTTAAACCAGCATATAGGTCTGTGAGTTAGCTCTGGCTCAGAGGAAATTAGGCTGTTATAGCCAAGTCAAATTTAGGTAGGTTTTTTCTTTTAAAGAGATAAATGCACCTGTGATAAATCTAAAAGTCAATGTTACAATTCTCTGCCTCGTAATGATACCGTAAACCGCCTATTAAACGCCGATGGGCCGTAACAAAGTCATAATTCGAGTCTTGCTTCTGTCCATAGAGGGTGTTTAGGCCTAACTCCAAAAAAAAAAAAAAAAATTACACGGTTATGCGATCATTCACGTACAATACATTTTTAACAAAGCCTTTAAGTGCGCACTGCACAAGTCAAACAAAATGATGTTTCGGAGTTTAACCTATTCCGTTATCAGGTTTTAGATAAAATTAAACATAGCAAAAATTGCCGTGTCCCCCAGCATCAATGGTGGTTTAAAAGAAATATATATACAATAAAAAAATGGAAACCCCACTCATATTCCCTTTCAAAAAAGGCGAATACGGAAGGCGAAGCAGAGCCCTGTCCTCCCTCTTGGAAACCCAAGCAAGAAATGACAAGGGTCCTGCAACCCAATGACCTTTGCAACGACTTTGTCCGTCCGTCCGTCGCTTTTTTCAACTTCGCAATGGTACCAGATATTGACGACCATTGCTTACAACGTTAGATTCAGTGTGAGAAGTTAGTTAAATAACATGGCAAATTAAACCATCGTTACTTCGTTATAGCTAATAGAATTCTTCGACGTAACTAAATTAAATAATAACATTTGATCGTCGAATTAAAATCCTAAGGTAACACTCAATAAAAAACAAATGGATTTTAGTTTCGTTTAAAATAAGTCTCGTCGCATTGTTGCATGACTGAATAGGCTTACCGTCGAACCAAATTCTCCATTAGGCCTATCTGCTACTTACGAAATTAAAACTCCATTTTTAAAACTCGGCCTAAAAATGAAAATTAGGCCTAAAATCATGTTACCATGGCAACGTCAAGTTGCTACGAGTCGCTGTTGGCTTCATCAACAGCGTCTCTCGTTAGTTCCTTACTACCACTGATCTATATGTGCTACGTTACGCGTTACGTTGTAACACTGTAACTGTGTGCCTGTAGGCGCACCGTGTTGCAAAAATCAATATGCTTACTATACAATCAATATCGCCGTTAGCTGCTACTTACGAAATTAAAACTGCTGGTTAAAATTAGGCCTAAAAGCTGACAATTACGCCTAAAATGTAAAATAGGCCTAAAAGCTAACACATTTTTAACCTACAATGGTGATGGCTACTGCTTTTAGATTAGTATGATAGAGATAGCTGTTGTAGTGCATGGAGAGGTGTCCGCCTCAACATTGGAAGTGAAGGAACTGTACAGAAGACCGGTGCGACTAGGCAGTCGCTGCAGCCGCTTGTTTTAATTGTATATGTATTTCTTTTAAACCACAAGTGATGCTGGGTGAGATGGCAGTTTTTGCTATGTTTTAATTTTAACTTAAACCTGATGACGGAATACGTTAAATTCCGAAACGTCGTTTTGTTTGACTTGTGCATTTAAAGGCGTTTAAAAAAATGTATCTCACTCACGTGCTTCTTGTTTGCAGTTGCAATCATTCACGTAGTACGTGATCAGGGTTCGGTCCAGCATTTAACGGAATCTTTTTATTCTAATTTGTTTAGGAATTTAAGTTTATTAGTTTATCCCTTTTATTTAGTTGGCGAAGCGAGCGTAGCATAGCCTAAAACGGACACCGAATTGCAAAATGTTGGCTGGTTGGTTGCACTTTTGTAGTCTGGGTAGAGCTCAAACCAAAGTGCAGATTGCTATGAAATTTGCCACATTGTTAGATAGCCCCAAAAGTATTGCTAATTTCGAATTTAACGTAAATCGATCGATTATAATCCGACGACACATAAACTGTGCTGTTGGCAATCAAGTGAACTTTTTAAAACCTTCAAAATAAATCATCGTTGCGTACCTATAGCTAGCAATCCTTTTCGACATACCTCAATAAAATAATAACATTTCATTATCGCATTTTAACCACTACAGGAAGGCAGGTAAATGGGAAATAACAAAATTATTTGTTAACGACTCACATTCGTTTCATGTGAAAAAAAATGCTTGGAGGAATTCACCCAACATGGCGCTCAAAACTGCCGTTTACACTTTCCACGGGAATCCCAAATGTGAACCTCAAATCGAAGCAGCATCAGGAAACTAGTTATATAAAACGAAAGTATGAAGCAGAAGATGTATTTATAACGCAACACGGAACACTACGATGACTTCATATAATAATTTCAAGACTCATGGTTGTCATGGAAACCGTACTCTCCAGCCCGTGTTGCAAGAGTGAATATGCCTAACCTCGAACGAAATAAGCCTAATTTCTGTACTGTTGTCGCTCAGGGACCTTGGATTATACGTAGCTTTTATAGGGTCGGACCATTTAGTATAACTCTTTACTGCGTCAAACCGTGCGGTATTTTGGGAGCTGCATTGGCATATCTCAAACGCGTCTACGTCTCTGCTCCCATTTCGCGCAATTTTACTGATTTTTTGCATCTCATTGGCTGTTGATTTTGCTCATGACTAGACACAAAATTGGACTGACTAACGAACGAATATTCCTCATCAAAATGTAGGCTGCACCACTCCAATTGTTTAAATTGTTTTAAAGTGCTTAAGCCACCAGTCCAATCGACAATGCGACTGAAAATCGCAACGTTTGTTACCAGAAGAAGAGCACCGTCACAAGAGATCATCGTAAAAGCACGCCTTTGTTTTGGTTTCAACGAAATTACGTCAGCTACTCTCGTCTCCGGTGATCTGGCAAGAATTTGTCGTTTTGTTTTAATATTGTGTATTTTAACGTTCAGCAAAGATTGAGCGTTCAGATATTTCATAATTATTCATTAATTTCGTTAAAAACTATTGGCTAGTTGAAACAAATCTTTTTGATGCTTTCGAAAAACCAAGCGTCGTCTGCTTCGAGGATTGGTTTGGGAGCAAAAACGTCACCAACTGAATCTCGCTCACGCACCTTACCACGGGAAATAGCTGTGCTATATAGTTCAGACGCGTTCAATTGAGTGAACCGACCCGATAGATAGTAGAACGTCCCTGGTTGTTGCTTACGAAACTAAAATGGAAGCTAGAGGTTAGGCCTAAAAGCCCTGAAAGTTTTAAAATTCTTTAAATGTTATCTTCACACTCAAGCTTACACCGTCTGACCTACAATCGTGAAAATTCCAATTAAAAAAAAAATTAGCTTTCGCAGTTGTAGTACGTGCCAGAGGTGTGCGCTTCAACATTGTCGTATGAGGCGGTGTAGGCAGCTGCAGATCGTGTGGTCGACTTCCCGCTCAGGAAGTCTGACATATAAGTCCAAAAGGCAACCTAAATAGTTAGTTTCGCATCTGTATTTATTTAACTATTGTTGTTCCGTCTTTAATCCTTATTTCACGTTTAAGGGTTCCATTCGTTTCACTTGGAGTGTGGCGCGGCAAATAAGCGTCCCTTCAGTGGCGAATGGAAAGTGTATGTTTATATGTATTTATGTGTTAAATGCTGCCCATAGATGTTTCCTTTTGGGCCGTGTCAGTGTTGCTCAGCGGTAAGAACTTGGTCTTTGGTTTCAAAGGTCGTGGGTTCGATTCCCCTCTCAGGTAGCCTACTCTGATGTATAAGTCCAAATGTCAGCGTAAATAGGTTTGTATTGAGCCTTTGGCTTTCCGTCTGTAACCCTTATTAACACGTTTAAGTGTTCCATTCGTTTCACTGGAGTGTGGCACGGCAAATAAGCGTCCCTCCAGTGGCGATTGCAAAGTGTGTGTTTATGTATATAAGCACGAGTTAAATGCTGCCTATGGACGTTTCCTTTTGGTCGTGTCAGTATGGCTCAGCGGTAGGACCTCGGCCTTTCGTTTCAAAGGTTGTGGGTTCAATTCCCGACTCAGGCAGTCTGTCATAGAAGTCCAAAAGGCAACGTAAATAGGTTTGCGTCTGTATTTATTTAAAAGGTAATTACATCCATTTTGACATGCATGTTTTACTTTTGGATCATTTACACAATAACTAAACACAAGAATGCGTTACGTAGGCTACGTCCGATACACCAATTTAATTACTGCATCACCAAAACACGACACGGAGACTGCCATTGTTTTGCTGGAACGCGCAGAAATTAATGCCGACAGATGTCACTTTTCGATTTCGACTCGCAGCAGATTGAGATAGCTCTATTGACTCTGAGAGCTTAAGCTCCTGATGGCCTTAGCTGGTCGAATACTATCGATATGAGCTAAGGCCGTCGGGCGCTTGAGCTCTCACGGTTGCGAGTCGAAATCGAAAAGTGACATCTGTCGGCGTTAATTTCTGCACGTCAGCAAAACAATGTCGTGTTGGCTTTCCGTTTTTAAACCATTTGGGGGAGTGGTCTTATCTATGCCAGGACTGTTAATAGACAATTTACGGAACTTAACATCGGGACTATTTCTTTAGGCGAATGCACGCTCCTTTTCGCGTGGTCGTGATTATCAGCATTCTAAGTGTGGAATACACCATATAGACCGTCATTTTTCACCTAAACTGGAATGACAGGAAAGTTCTTCGGAAGTTAAAAATGAGCGAAGTTAGTGGATGGTAAAAAATTTCCAATATGGAATGATTTTTACGACGACACGCTGCCTTGAGAAGTGGGTGCTGAAGCTTCGCCCTAGAGAGGGTCAGTATCATTCTTAAGTGTGCACCAGAAGGAATTTGAGTTGACTTGAGCCGCCCGCCCGACCGTCCCGCCCACACGCACGCATGCGCCATCATTTGACAAGCGTATCTTTCACAGCCACCAAAGACTTCAATCTTCAGATGGCCGCAATATTGCCCCAAATATGTACACGTTCTCCTCATAACTCATGTGCCGAACGACATACTGGTGCCAAAAGAAGTGAAGAAATTGCGTTCTAATAGAAGACTAAAGCAACTTAGATACAAACTTCTTTATACGGACTTGTTGCTGAACAACAGTGCAGAGGCACTTGCCGTCACAGACATGCAAAAAAAAAAAAGTAATCTACATCATTAAGGACGTATGATGTGTGTGTGTGTTTGTGTGTTTGTTTGTGTGTTTGTACCTCTACTCCTCTGGAAGCAAAGCACCTACGAACATGGAAGTAGGACCAAACGAAAGATAATTAAATTGCGCACAGTATAGGCCTATTTTCATCGCTGTAACTTGATATTATCACCCTCTTCATGTGTGTTCGTGACGTCATAGTTTGTTCATGAAAACCTCCATGAGCGAAGAGAGATGAACTCTCACCTTCGTAGGAGATTACATCTGACTTTCTGCAGATGTGTCTCCAAGTGAGGGATCATCAGAAAGTGAAGTGATAAGACGCCCATGGAAAAATCTGTACTGAGCAGGACGTAGAGAACAATATACTTACAATAAGTAAAACAAGAAAACCCATATAAAGTGTATACTAACACAAATTACAAGTGAGGTGTGGTTCTTGGTGGTTACATTGATTCAGTCACGCTTCTGGGGAAATATTTGCGCTGATTGAGTGAGCGAAGCGAACGAAAATCAGCGTTTGTCATCAGAAACAGCGCTTTTCTGATAAATTGCCTGATCTTTTTGCTTCGAAAGATGCAAATGTTGGAATGATTTATGGTTACCATTTGTCTATGCAGTGAAGCCTTCCGAAAAACGCGTACTGCCCTCCGACCATTTGCTTGATCCGATTCCGCTAGTAATAATAATAATTTAGATGCCTAAATATGGAAAGTAGAAAAATCTAGTAAAGAGCAGCGATGACAGTATTGATAAAACATCCGAATTACAGATTTCATTTTATTTATTTTAGGAGCATTAGTCCTGCTATAGGGGCCATCTGTTCAATAAACAAGTCTAATGCTACAGCATCTAACAATAATACATTATACACTGAAGAGAAATAAAACTGCAGTTCCCAGATGCTACGACGGGTGTTTCTTTATGCATTACACACTATAATAGACTATACACTACAAAAATTAATATACGATAAGGCATACTGTGTAAAGCTTGTGACAAATAAGCCATGATTTTAATCCTTGGCCTCGGCCCACCCTTCGGGATGATAAGGGCCCCGGATATATCCTCGTGCTCGTACCAATTGTGGCATGTAAAAGATTCAATGTATTTCTAGCTAAATCGTCCCTCTCCGTCTCGAGTATACCTTAGTAGTTGAAAAAGGACGTAAATTCGACAATTTCCCCTTTTTCAAACTCAACACTGAAGTAACAACGTTCGTGTCCATTGGGTTGTAGACAGGATGTACAAGTCATCGAAATCTTTCCGAGTACTAAGATCAACAATGTAAGAGGAACGCGGGCGATATCTTAATGTGGTCAACCGATTTCACAATGACTACAATGCGTTACCACATGATTGTGTTAACAAACCTTGTTATCCTACACAACTGCAGAAACATGCAGTACCTTCCTAAAGCACCGAACAGAGCGAACAGAACACACCACTGTTAGAGACAGTTTGGCTCCAAACTTGATGTCGCGCATGCGCAGTGATGTTAAGTCAGCCGTCAGTACCTTTCTAAACTACAATACAGCTCAACAAGCTTAGCAGAGTATTCGATACGTCATACCTTCACCCCTCATACCTTCATAGCTGGCTAATGTATTTGACCAGGATTGGCTAATAGATATGTGACCAGGCGAAAGCAATGCTAAATAGCGAACCATCTCAAGGAGGTGGTTTGCAGGGGTGGAGGTTTGAGCATGCGCGAGGAAACAGTTTTGACGAAACAGATTCGTCGCTGACGATGTTCACATCAATTAAGCCGCGTCAACACGGATATTAGCAGGGAATGAGCCAAACTGTCACCAACAGTGGTGCGTTTGGTTCGCTCTGTTTGGTCGTTTAGGAAGGTACCGATTATTCTCCGATCTTCTGGCGATTCAAAAATGGCTCATAAATTGCGATTCAAGGATTTGTTTAGATTGGGTGGGACTGGAGTTATTAGCAGTGGTAATCCCAGACGTTCGATCTTCCCACGCAACAATCACTTACAAACTAACACAAAGGAAATATAAACTGATACAACTTAGTAATGCACTGTTCTAAAACGTATGTGGACTTATCAATTCCAGCACAGTTGGACCACAATATCAAACTGAACATGAAACAAAACAGCAGATGCACTGCACACAAAATAACACTGAGTAATCTGTCCAGAATACAAAAGTTGGCTGTTCCCACTGTACCCACTGCCTTGTGATACTAGTGAGGACGGACACGAAAAGAGTCAAACCATTCCTGGCTCACCCACTCCAGCCAGCATTTGTGCTTTTTGCAAGGCAAACAATGTTCAACAAACAATGTGGTACAACAGACAATGTTCCATCACGTCTTCTATTTCCCATCCACGTCTTCCGATGACATGGCTTCACGGCACCTTTGCTACTTTAGTCCATTACTTGGAGCCTCAACTTGTGGGCACTTACTAAGCCTGGAAGGTCAAGAGTTTCCTGTATCGTCTCGTACGCCTTGAAAATAACTCCGTGGATCCAGCGTGCCATCTTAGCCAGGAATACGGACTTGTCAGTCAGAATCTGTGTTTCTAGGTGGGTCCTTAGATTCGGTTTCACTTTCAAATCTGACGCACTTCCGAACCAGCACATTCTTTTCTGCTTTCCTTTACAAGCACCAAAGTGCTTAGTTCTTTCCAGGTACCGAAGCATGTGAATGGGACATTGTTCTGCTGTTCGACAACCAGACGAACTGCCTTGATATAACGATGGGTCTTGGAGGTTCATCCGACCGACTGACTTTTTGCCCCAAGTGGGAATAATCCTTTCAAACTGCAAACAATACGTCACCTGAAAAAGCTGCCATTTCACTCTGTCGTGCAGCATTGGGGCAGTGCAAGAAGGATGATCGTTTTCTGGATTAGGTGGAGGATATCAATCCGCTATAACAATTGCTGCTATAACGAAATTATGGCTATACGTATAGGTTATCATCCACTTTCCAAATGAATTCAGTTCAATTTCTTCAGAGATACATCAAATTGAAATCTTACATTATAAACCAAAGTCTCATAGCAGAAATGAAGCAACCGCAACGACCCCCGGAAATGGGAACGATGAAAACGTGCGAGTGTGTCAATTCTTTGGCTTCAAGTTGAAACTGGGACGTTGTTGCCCTGAAAAGAAGTTGAAATAGGCACATTGTTACCTCGACTCACAATTTCCTCTGCGCGGTCATCGCAAAGGCATGTCTTAAATGACGTCGTGTACGAAGGAGAGTTATTTTTCGCACGCTACTGGGAGTGGGGAGGGGCCTGAACGGGGAATGCCCGTTGGTGGGGCAGTGCTTATGTTATGAGCCACTATTTGATTACGATATTGCTTTGCGGAGGGAGAGGATTGACGGAAAGGGGGAGTCTTACACAAAGAGAAATTGACTGTTGCACTGAACGATCAGGCAGCACCGAGCAAATACTGGGGAACAACCATGGGTCAAAGCCGGGCGAAGCCGGGTACGATGCTAGTTGTCTAATAAGCCCTCGGCCCATATCCACACGCAATATACTACAGTAACTAACTAGCTACATCAAGGAGTGATATACAACAATGTCAAGGCGCGCGTAGCCGATCCACTGTTGTATTCTCCATAAAATTGCGTACAAATCTACACGGAATTGCGTAAAAATTGGTACAAATCTACCTTCCATACCTATCGACTATCTGGGTAAGTTTGGTCGAAATATATAGAATAGGAACGGAGAAATTAATAGTTTTAGTTTTGCTGGAAAGAGAACTTCAATCATATGTATACTAGTGTTGGGCGGTATACCGGTACTCACGGTGAACCGCGGTACCAAAAATGCAACGGTACCAAATACCGTGCATTGTTAAAATACCGGTATTGTTTTAATATGAAAAAAGGCGCTAAAATTATAACAATTGTTCATTCAGTCCTTGTGTTGTAGGGCTCAAAGCAGTGTAATAATCAGTTAAAGATCAACAATGACAAAAATTGGAATTCTAAACAATGCACAAAAGTGGAGCCAAATTTGTGTAACTTTGATGCTACAATCAGCATTAAGAACCAACAGAAAAAAAATTGAGTTCAAAGTTCAGTAGCCTACTTGGGGATTATTTTTATGTGTATTTTTTTGGAGGGGGGGGGAGGAGGGGCTACGTAATGAAATTGATGATTCCATTTCCAACCTTAATTAGTTTGATTAGGCTACTTAAAAAATACCGTTGGTACCGGAGGTACCGAAGGAAGTACCGCCAAATTTTAAGAACCGTTAAATACAGAGTACCGCGGTACCTAGACTGGCACCGGCACCGTCACAAAAATTTCGGGTACCGCCCAACACTAATGTGTACACGGCTATCGCCGTGTTTGATATTTCGTAGGTTTATAAAGATTGTTTCTTGTGTGCGTATGTATACATACATGTATTAAAAAACGCTTAAACATGTAAAATACGGAAGTAATTCTTTAAAAAAAAACTTAATGCTTTAAAGGAACAGTGACAAGAAAATTACATGTAAGCCATCAGCGTCGCATATACATGTGAAAGAAGCTCCAGCTTGTTTTTTTGGGACCCTGGCGATTGTTTTACACGTTTTAGTACGATGTTGATGGCTTACATGTCTTTTTCCTGTATTTGTTCCTTTAGATCATTAAATTTTTTTAAAGGCTAACATACGCATTTTATATACTTTCCTCCCGGTTGACTTTCCTGCATGGCTTAGTTTTGCAACATTACTTCAGACGCATATAAATGTTGCAAAGGAATTCATTTTCCTATTTTATGCGATCCCTTTAAAGCAACATAAATCCCTGTTGGCTTTCCCGCATGACTTTAGTTTTGCGACATTAGTTCAAACGTATGTAAATGTTGCCAATTCATTTTCTTGTTTTTTCTTGCGTGCGAGGTGATTTTGCGACATTAACTCGAACCTGTAAATGTTGCAAACTGTAATCTCTTCGGGTCGCACGATTTATGTCCTTTTAAGCGGTTTTTTTTTTTACATTAATATCTGTTATTGTTTTTTCTTGAAGATATTTCAGCTAAATTAAATAACTAGAATTTTGATATGAGATAATAGTGATGTGATATAATTGAAATGAACGCTTTTTGAGACAAGTCAGTCACTTTAAAATAGCGTTCAAAAAGCCCCGGTACTTGTAATACCTATACGTTTTAAGCTATAAAAGTTGAAAATCGGTTCACTGATTCAATATCTAGATGATACAACAACAACAACAACAATATTATAGTCACATTCATTCCAAAGACCCTATAGGTTCATACAAAAGGTTCATACCTGCGTTTTAAGCTATAAAAGTTAAAAATCGGTTCATTGGCTCGATCTCCACGTGAGAGAACATTTTTCCCACCAAGAACAATAACAACAACAATATTGTAGTCACATTAAAATAGCGTTCAAAGGGCCCTGGTCCTTGTTGACACCTACATTTTAAGCTATACAGCAACTGAAAATGGGTCTATTGCTTCGATCTACAAGAAGAGCAAAGAGCCCCAACTTTGAACAAGAAAAAAACTGGCCATATTGTGGAGACCAAACGGTTTAATTGTTGGCATTAAAATTTTTAATAGAGCAGTGATATTTGCCGCCATATTGGCACCAGATTGGCACCAGATTGGCACCATTATGGGTTTTGGAGGGCATAACTACAAGGTGCACTACATAAAAATGGAGGGGAAAACAACGGAAGAGCGGATTTCTTAGGCTTAAAATAACGTTGTTTTTCCCTCTAACAACAAAAATCGTGCGTTTTAGGTCTAAGAAATCACTCTTCACAGCATCGGCTTCAGTATGACACCCTTCTGTTTCTCTCTGCAGTGCCCCTTGCAGCTAACCCATTAAGGCTCCAGCATAGAGTTATATACAATAATACTACGTCGTGGTAGTGCTCTATACAGAGAAATAGTTATGACATTGACACGGCTCCAAATTCCGAATTTCGCTGATCAATGTCAATTCAGGCGGAAACTACTGGGTTTAAGTTTTTTTAAGGCTTTCTATTTTGGCTTGATGATTTACCATGAAGTTCACGCTAAGGTTTCTTGATATAGTACATATAGCGTATGTATGCACAAGTTTATTTATTTATTTATTTTTTAAGTTTTTTTACAAATTGTACGTACCATCACATTTCATCTTTATTATAATATCGGAGGCTGGCTAAAAGGAAAGCCTAAAGGAAAGCCTAAAGGAAAACCACTTCTCCCCTCCTAGCGCTGGCATCGAAAATGCACTCTCCCACTCTACCTGCAGCCAAAAAGAAGCCAGGCATGAGTGGTCGATCAATCTGACAAGTCGTCGGGAAAATGTCCCGGGAAATGTGACCGGCCCCGTGCATAGCTAGTTCATAAACAATAAAGACAAAAGCGTTGTATTAATAACTAAATAAAATAAATTCATTTGACATTTTTTGTAATGCATTCTGTGTCCTATTTGTGGACGAGGTTTTGGGGATTTGGCCCACCAAATTTAATCGTACATTATTCAAAGAAATTATTCAGAAATTAAAGAAAATTTCTGAAATTACGAACACACAAAATAACTTAATTGAAAACCATAAAAACAAATTCAACCAGTACCTAACGCAGTGACCTAACGTTACGAGTTGTCTTTAGACCTTTGTTTATTCCCCAATCCCCAAACATTGCGTAAATCAATGCAAACGTTTTAAAATCTCAATAAATCTGAAAATATCCACAAATTCCTAAAAGATGGCAAATTTACAAATCTCGTAGGCTACGATTTTCATCTTCGTCGAACCTCTCGAGTTAATTCTCCCATTGCATTTTTTTCCGCCCTGATTGAAACTGTGTTCGTTTCGCGCTGCCACGACAGCTGGCCAAAAGGCAAAGGACCCTCGTTGTCGCGTGCCTCTGGAATTTTCTCGATATTTTTGCCGCCACGTCGGAAGAAGTGAACGAGAAAAGCAGGGTGCAAGCCAGTTTGATGAAATACTTGTCACTTTCAATGTGACCAGAATGGAGGACAACAATGCCCGACGCGCGCGCCGCTACGTGACGGCAATAAGAAAGTCTCCCGAACTGTTGTAGAGCAATAACGCTTCGAAGAGCGATCGGCGTCGTTCAAGAAAAGATTGGGACGCTGAAGGCCAAAAAAAAAAATATACAAAAAAAAATAGGAGTGAAAAAAAAAAGTTAATGGAGGCTGCGAAGGATGGCGGAGACGCCTCAAGAATATTACAAAGCCGCGAATTTTTTGAATTTCTTTTGTGTGATTTTTATTGAAAGTTAACTTAGTGGAATGTTGAAGAATATTGATGAAAACGTCACATTCTGTAGAGCAGTTTTCTGGTCGTGTCAGGAGGTTGTAACTAAGCAACCTTCAAAAGACTTTAGCCGTGCAATATTGTGTATTAGTTGCAATTGCAACAAGCGCAACTTTGAACAAAATAATAGTACATCCAGAGATTATATCACCTACTAAGGAAGCCCATGTATATTGGCCTATGCAGAGTTAGTAGCGCCCTCAACGTTAATAGCCACTACTAACGTGAACGAGAAAGCTGCATATAAACAGATTCATTTTGTAGTACTCATAAATATTTAAAAGAAAAAAAAAAGGTACCCCAACTGAAAACGGTCTGCAGAAACACTCCAAACCTTCGCAATCTACAGTCAGTCGTTTAGGTGCTTCACCGATGCCGGTAATGCCAACATGGCGGAGCTAACTGCTTGTTCTCGTCTGAGTGAGGTTCGCGAGAGGCCAATCCTGCAATCTATTTATTTATTTATTGTATTTACAAAATTATTGTAACGCCCTGTAAAGAGCATAACAGCAATTTCAGATTAAAACAACAAATTTTAAAAACAGAAGAAACATGGCGGGCACCTGGTGCCCACAGTTTTCGCCCCTGCTCTCGCCTGATTGAGATTCTTGAGATACAAATCCCGTAATTCATCATTTCTGAGGTAAACACTCGTATGGTGCAACCATAAGCATTTTCATAAACTCATCGAACAACTCAGTGCTGAAGCCCCACTTACGAACTACTTTCAGGTGGTGGGGCTCCAGCACTAAGTTGTTCGATGAGTTTATGAAAGTGCCCACTATAATCTATCTACTTCTACAGCGAATCCAACGAAATATTAAATGAAGGTAGCCACAAACGTGAAAACGCTATACATCTTAAAAACGATGCAAACATCAATTTATAAAATCGAACAGCTTACTGAAAAATTAGTTCAAACTTATGCCTACGCTAGGATAAATTTTGCAAACGTTATCACGGTTGAACTGTAGATGTGCGTGATTTACCCTAATCGTCGGACTTAAGTTTCTCCAAAATTGTTTGAGTTAATTGCATGGTTATTGAGACTGAATTAGCCTACCATGGTCAACCTTAATGGCGGTTGCCATCCCATAATCCCAAAGCGGAAGTATCACTGATGACTATGCCTTAAATAGTGACGCTGCTTGTCCGGTAAACGTTGCCCTAATTATATCGTCCTAGATGACAGGTTGCAGCACTACTGTCAACGTGACTGTTAGTTATATTTTAACTGCAAAGCAGCCATCTTTAAAGGAACAGTTAGACTTTTGCCTTCTGATTTCAACTACGAGATCATAAATATTACTATTGCTTCGTGATTTGACTTTAGTATGCTACAACTACTTTCATAGTAAACATCGCGATTTGATGACAGTTCAAAATATTATCCCTCTTCACAAAGACTTCCTCTTAGGGCGCGAGAGAGTATTTACTAGGTATGCATGATGGATTAAGGCTTCCAACTTGGTTGTCAATCCTTTTACCTTTACTACAAGGACTTCTGTTAAATAAACATAAGTGTTTGTACCCTTTAAACAAATCCGTTCGGCAGCAAATTATTTCTACTCTATTCAGAATTAAGGCCCTCTAAGCTGGAGAAACTGCATCAAGCTAATGATGAAGTTAATAATGTTCTTCGTCGAGGCCCTTAAGGTAATACAACTCGGAACCAAGCGCTGACTACCATGCTATTTCTCCAACACGTGATTAGTAGAGCCATTATCAGTCTGGAAGAGTCGGACTACCCACCTTTAGCCTGAACTGAACGTTGGACAACTATATGAACAACTTATGCACTTCAATATGGATGACGAAGAAGAAAGAATAATAAGGTTCCCCAAGATACACAACCCTCCACTGTATTAGCTAGGAGTCAAAATTACAGCGCTCTAGGATTATGTGCTCCAACAACCACAGCAATGCCAACCCATGGAAACCACTGAAGTGATAGCTACTACGACTTATGAGGGGATTTTGACATTAACTGGTACAGAAACGTGTAAGTTTTGGAAAGCCACATTTCTATGTCTTGCCGAAGAGAAACAGTGGTCGCAGATAGCTTAGCTGCCACTACAGCCCAGTTGCAGGAATGTGACCGTCAAACTATACCGAGAGTGTAAGCTCGTGTTGATGTGGACCATGGTACCAATGCTGTACATCCAGTTTCAAAGTACCAGATATGCCAAGACAATTTGGGAATGCCTGAATCGAGACTTTACCAAGACAAAGCGACTTAACCAGATCCATCGATTGCCAGATATTACTAGAATCATCATGTTTCCTAGTGAGGACGTCACAACATACATTAGGCATCGAAGAGCGTTAATGGAGACCATAGTGCAGACAGGACATCCAATTGCAGAGTCCCAGGTCTGAGTGTGTTACTTCAAGGAATCCTTCAGTCTGCATTACGTATTGCCCTCTACACGTTACTTTCGGCCGCTTACATTTGAACTAATTTAAGATGAACTTTCAGTCAGCCGGGAAACCAATCATACTGAAACACAGAAACAATTCTCACAGTTTCATCCTCGGAGCCTTTACTACAATCCAAGCTCTAGCTATCCAGTCACGTGTAAAGCCAACCTGAATGACCTATGCAACGCCCGTGTTTTATCAACCTTCCTTGAACCGTCAACGACCTAATCCCAACTATGTACATACCTACTGTGACGTATTGTAACACTCATCTTTACGGACTATAACAACAACTTTTTCAGTCGTAGCATGTGCTAGATCGACTGACGATC
>JAHWFP010018449.1:23134-61608 GCA_023313725.1 Lithobius niger
GACAACAACAACAACTTTTTCAGTCGTAGCATGTGCTAGATCGACTGTCGTCTAACCATTACTCAAACAACCTCAGCCAATTCAAACTGCCACTGCTTGTGCCCAATGTACCAGTCGCCATTCTTCCAGCACAGCTTCAGAGACTGTGACAGCATTGAAAACCAGGAATATCCCCGAGGACCACACTGTTTTATGTGTTTGGGGTATGGACGCATTCTTAGCTCATGCGGCAATGCAATGAACACAAGCCTGGACCAAACCAGACAACATGGACAGAACCGTAATCCACATAGCGCATGGCAGTGTTGACCAAAAGACTTGCATTCCAGCAGTCAGTATTTGCAGCAATAGTCTCAAGAACAATGTCAAGTTGAAAACAATGTTAACCAACAATGAACCTAGAGAACGCCGCATCCCTGTGCCAGAGTCACAATGCATACGCCATGGAATTAACTCTACCACTACCTACAGCTAACCAAGATGCCTTGCAGCATAACACGAGTTGGTTGAGAAACTACAATCATGATATACTGGAACCTAAGGGCCGACAAAATTATGAGAGTTACACCAGAATCATGGGTGAAGTTCTCCGAATTCTTTTCCCTTGGCATACATTTTCCCTTAGGCAGAGAGAGAGAGATAGAGAGTATTTACTAGGTACAAACGATGGATTCATGGCTTCTGACATGGCTGTAAACCCTTTTTAAGTGTAGCCTACTACGAGATTACCTGTGAAATAAGCAATAAGTGTTTGGACCCTTTTACAAAATCTATTCAAGCAGAAAGTTATTTCTATTCTTCCTGCAAAAGCCACGCTCCAGATTCACGGACCTTGGAGCTGGATAAACCGCGTCAAGCTAATGATGAAGTTAATGACGTTCTTCTTTGACCCCCAGTAAGGCAAGACACCTCGGAACCACGCTGTGACAACTACCGTGTGATTTCTCAAACATTTTATGAAGAAAATCCGCCTTCCCCCCAATTTTTTTGATTGTCGCCATCTTGATGGTGTTCGTTGTCGTTTCCATCTTCCGCATGACATTGCGCGTCAGTTGGGCGATAAGTCTGTCCTCCTGTCCGGTGTTTTTCAATTTTTGCAGGAGGTACAGATGTATGACAAGATTTAGATTAGGGGTTTGGATAACATCTCTGTAATGTGTGGTGCAGTGGCAACCCGGACCACTGCACTGTGACTGAGGTTGGCGCTAATGACCAAGTTGTCGACCCGCCATTAAGCCTCAATCCCCCCCCCCCAATTTTGTGTTTACTAAGTGCACATCACTTAGTCAAAACAAATAAATAAAATGGGAACTAGCCACTGATTAGTAAACTATTGGGCTTGACCTGTAACTATCTTAGTGGGGTAGACAATATGGCTGCCAGGAACTGACATTGCCAAGGATGTAGCTAAGCGAGGGAGACATATTCATTAGTATGGCCAGATGGTAAAACAAGG
Source organism: Lithobius niger (assembly GCA_023313725.1). Lineage (NCBI taxonomy): Eukaryota > Metazoa > Arthropoda > Chilopoda > Lithobiomorpha > Lithobiidae > Lithobius > Lithobius niger. The sequence continues at coordinate 24,591 of JAHWFP010018449.1, forward strand.
TTTGCATATAGGTCGCAACGTCTATTGGCAACTACTGTAAATCACCGTGTTAATGCACTTTGGGCGTTTACACATTTTTGTGAATTTTAAGTGGGTAGGCGCTAACACAGTTCTTAAAATAAATTAAGAAATCGCCAAAAAGTGTCAAAAATACTTAATTTTCATGAAATATAAAGAAAGTGAGATGAATGGTATGTTGAGCTCAGTGTTGTGTTAGTTTTAGTTTCCTAACATTAATACAACTGAATAGAAGAAAGGGTCACTTTTATTAAAAATTGCAACATTAACGTACGAAAAATATTCATATAAATTAAAATTAGCCTAGATTTTAGGACGTAATCACACTGCGCCCTACCTTTATTTAGGAGTATCTTTTAATTCTTTTTATTGCAGGATTCAAGTTAATACAGTACTATAATGTCGATAAATGTAAGAATTGTCACCTTTAATTAAAAATTCAACATTAAATAGATCAAAATCACTTCTGTGATCATGGAAAACATCGTGGCAGCTGATTGTTAGATGTTCGTTGCAAACTCCAACCTCTATGTTGTTTGTGGAGGCTACTTCCGGTTTGGGTTTGGCGAACCAGATTATCCAGATTAGGTTTTTGAATGCTATCGTAACCAGCGATGAAAACATTTAAACAATGGATTATGGGACCACAAAACGTTTTCCAGCATTAATCATTAAAGTTAACATCTGTAGGACTAATTGATATTTTAGGTATGTTTCAGGTTTCCGACCACCAAAATTTTTTTGGTGTAAACATTTTTCTGTTCGTTGTAAACAATTTTTTTTAGTGTGTAGGCATTTTGAAGTGCATCCAAATAGACATTTGCAACTTGTTTTTTTTTATGCTTTCATTCATTGTTATACTTTGCGCAATACAAATAAGAACGAAAGCAAAATAACGGAGAACGAACGCAAAAAAAAAAGAGGACGAAACCAAAGTAAAAAAGCTGTTACAAGGGTTACGTTCCAGCTAAGTTTGTAGAAACGAGGTTCTACTGTACATAACTAATAATTACATATAGAGATTTTCACATTCTGATGCTTTTTTTTTGGGGGGGGGGGGGTTAACACGGCTTTAGGCCAAATTATGAAATAGATAAATGAACGGGTGGACGTTAATCCAAGCATGAGCGTTAACTTGGTGACTTACGGTAGTGGCAGCTTTCAAAATAATGATTTTTTTTTTATTTCGTAGCTTTAAATGACAAATTTTTATTAACTTTAAAACCAATCTATATATATTATATATATATAATTACACAAGTTCCGCAACGCAGTCATCGGCAGCCCAGCAGCAATCTGCATCTGCAGCAGCTGCATACGATGCTATCTCCGCCATCTACCGATGGAACGGCAAATTATAAGAGTAGCAGCCAAGGCCCGCTAAGATAGTAGCTGCGCCCGGAACGCAACGGCCAGCAGAGCGAACATACGATGCCATTTACCGACCGAACGGCAAATTAAATGAGGGGGGGGGGGCGAGCCGGGGGAGGGGAGGGGGTAGCGAAACGATGCGGAATGAGCGAGCGAAGCGAGCGACTGCGCTAGTCTTAAGTAATCTTTTTCAGTTCTCCCTCAGCCACAGTTAAGCTATTCTCTGCACTCGGAATACTAGCAAAAGAGATAGAATTGACACATTGGTCAGTGGGTGAAATGGGTCACACTTTTATCATGGGTCAAGACCGTCCACTCACCAATTCACGGTAATCGTACGGTACTAGTACTAGTACTCTTTAAAAATTGTTCTTACTCTTTCAAAACTAGTTTACCCCAGAAGGCTAAAAACTCAATACAAAGGCATGAGGGGAAGGGGGAAGGGGCGGAAATGCCTCTTTGGCATTTATGGTATTCGTAATAAAACAAGAGCCTTGATTAGAAGGTTTTCCAAAGGTTCGAGAAAAAGGTCGTTATAAAGAAAATCTGGGGGAAAAGGTCTAAAAAGGACTACGTTAAAAAAAAAGGTTGGTTATTACCAACCTTTTTTATTTAACGTAGGCCTGATAAACCATAATCTGTGAAAGGATGGACAATCTTTAATGGAAGCTGCGTGTGGTGTGGGTGGAGGAAAGAGACCCTTCGTATACCTGTATTTATCACAACCCTTTTTTTTACGTATTATACTGCATGTATTGTTTTTTCATAGCGTGGAATGGGTCACGAACGGTAGATCACACTTTGTTCTTTATTGGGTGGGTTAAGTGGGTCTTCGTGGGTCAGACGGGCCCTGGGTCGGAAAAATTGACCCACTTCCATCTCTGAATAGCAACATGCTCGGGTAATCAAAAAGTGCTTCAAGGAAAAAAGCGGCAAGATCTCAGTCGGCATCTTATGGGCTGTAACTGATGCCCTCGATTGACAGAATACGGCAACAGGACAAAATCACCGAATTAGCGGCGTTTTCGGCGGCCATATTGTACAATGTAGTCACGTATGATATTTTTAATCCAAGATGCGGCCTGTAGCAATGACTGGGGGATGTTCGTTACATCATGGAAGGGACGGATTTTGGCTGTATTTGTCTGGGAGGCAGAGCCATCTATGGGCAAATCGAAACAACTGAAGTTTAGCATGACCTAAGTAAGAATTTCTATTAGTTTTTCCCCTAGTCGCCAAATCAGGAGGTGGAGTGAAAACTTAATTTCGCAACACAAAATGATTTAAAAGAACAGAAAATTTAGGCTTCGTAGTAGGTTTTATCGGAGAGAAGCGAAGAAATTTTTAACATCAAGGAAACATATTATGGAATATTTCTTTTGGAAGAAAGCAGCCTAGGTAAAAATAACGAATTTTAAATAAAATATACTTTTGTAGGCTATTAGGCTAAACCTAAACAATACAACAATTTTTAGCTTATTGTGGGAAGAAAATAGGAAAATAAGAAATATTTCTAAAAAAAAGTAGGAAAATTAGGAATGTTTCAAAAAAGTAGAAAAATAAGGACTGTTACCAAAAAGTAGGAAAGTAAAGAATGTTTCCAAAAAAGTATGAAAATAAGGAATGTTTCCAAAAGAGAAGGAAAATACGGAATGACAAGGACGAATGTTTCCGAAAAGCGGGAAAATAAGGAATGTTTCGAAACCGTAGAAAAATATAAAAAAAATTTCAAAAATTAAGAAAATGAGGAACTTCTCCAAAAAAAGTAGGAAAATAGGAATGTTTCCAAAAAGCAGGAAAGTATGGAATGTTAAGAAACCGTAGAAAAATAAAGAATTTTTTAAAAAGTAGGAAAATAAGGAATGTTTCCAAAAAGTAGGAAAATAAGGAATGTTTCCAAAAAGTAGGAAAATAAAGAATGTTTCCAAAAATAGGAAAATAAGGACTCTTTCCGAAAAGTGGGAACATAAAAAATGTTTCCAAAAGAGCAGGAAAATAAGGAATGTTTCCGAAAAGCAGGAAAATAAGGAATGTTAAGAAACCGTTGAAAAATAAAGAATTTTTTAAAAAGTAGAAAAATAAGGAAATTCTCCAAAAACAGTAGGAAAATAAGTAATGTTTTCAAAAAGTAGGAAAATAAGGAAAGTTTCCAAAAATAGGAAATAAGGAATGTTTCCTAAAAGTAAGAAAATAACGATGGTTGCCAAAAACTAGGAAAATAAGGAATGTTTCCAAAACTAAGAAAATAAAGAATATTACCAAAAAATAGGTAAATAAAGAATGTTTCGTAAAAGTAAGAAAGTAAGGACTGTTGCCAAAAAAGTAGGAAAATAATAAATGTTTCCAAAAAGTAGGAAAGTAAAGAATGTTTAAAAAAAATAGCAAAATAAGGAATGTTTCCTAAAAGGAGCAAAATAAGAAATGTTACCTAAAAGTAGGAAAATAAGAACTGTTGCCAAAAAAGTAGGAAAATAAGGAATGTTTCCAAAAGTAGGAAAATAAAGAATGTTTCCCAAATAATAGAAAAATAAGGAATGTTTCCAAAAGCAGGAAAATAAGTAATGTTTCCACAAGAGTAGCAAAATAAGGAATGTTTCCTAAAAGTAGGAATATAAGGACTGTTGCCAAAAAAGTAGGAAAATAAGGAATGTTTCCAAAAGGTAAGAAAATAAAGAATGTTTCCCAAACAATAGGAAAATAAGCAGGAAAATAAGTGATGTTTCGAACAGAATAGGAAAATAAGGAATGTTTCCGAAAATGGGAAAATAAGGGATTTTTCCAAAAAGTGGGTAAATTAAGGAATGTTTCCAAAAAAGTAGGCAGAAAGGAGTGTTTTCAAAACAGTAGGAAAATTAAAAATAAATGAACAAGGTACGCTATTTACCAAAATGGTCCCTTGATCGTCACAAAATCAAGGTGCGAATTTTCGGTAAGTCTTATATCTTTTTGAAAAATCTCCCAACTTCCTCAGGCACTTGGGGCGTTGAACACCTTTTGACTTGGAGAAACAGGAAGTGGATTTGGATTTCCCGCACGTGTTTGTGTTTCCGGTTGGGGAGGAGGGATAAGATGCAGCGGCAGTGGCTCCATCTGTGGAGCTTGGGAAGAGATAGGAGGGAGGAGTGCTTTCTACTTGCAATTCAATTGTTGTGTCAATTCTGCTGTAATAATCCGATTGACATCGCAATGTGAGGCTTCTTGGTTGTTCACGAGAGATTTTTTTCTGTGTTACCAAGTAAAATCATGAGCCTTTCGGCCTATCGTATAAATAAAAAATGTTTCCAAAGAAGTTGGACAATAAGGAATATTTCCAACAAATTAGGAAATTAAGTAAATTTCCACACAAAAAAATACGAATATCAGAAATGTTTTGCAAAAAGTAGGAAATCAGGGGGAAAAAATCTTTATGACCCCCTCGAAGTTCCTGGAGGGGTCGTAGATATTTGTTCCCCCTGATTTCCTACTTTTTTTGAAAACATTTCCCCTGATTTCCTACCTTTTTGAAAACATTTCCCCTGATTTCCTCCTTTTTTGAAAACATTTCCCCTGATTTCCTACTTTTTTGAAAACTTTTCCCCTGATTTCCTACTTTTTTGAAAACATTTTCCCTGATTTCCTACTTTTTTGAAAACATTTCCCCTGATTTCCTATTTTTTTGAAAACATTTCCCCCGATTTCCTACTTTTTGAAAACTTTTCCCCTGATTTCCTACTTTTTTAAAAACATTTTCCCTGATTTCCTACTTTTTTGAAAACATTTTCCCTGATTTCCTACTTTTTTGAAAACATTTCCCCTGATTTCCTACTTGTGTGATTCAAAAAATTCTTCACATTTTCTCTTTAAAATTACACTTCAGGCAAAGCAAGGGGAGGGTGGGGGGGGGGGGAGAAGAAGGGTTAACTGGCCATCACTGGGTTAAAAGAAGTGGAAGGGGAAAAGGGTAAGAATTTTTTTTAATGTCGGAATAAAGATGTATCTTTTGTTTTTCATGGGCCAGGAGCGGGAACTGGGCTTGACTTACTTCTACAGACATCCGGGGGCGAGTTGAACAAAATAAGCGAAGACAAACGAAATCCGCATTATACGCAACTCCAACATGTTCCAACTAAACGTCTCGAATTGGACGACAGGTTTTAGGCCGAACGTTGAGATCGTGGGTGTTTTCTTGCATAATTAACAAACTTGGTGTCTTGCAGTGGCGAGTTTAGACTTCCGACAAGCAAAGTTGGACTCAGACATTGTCCAGTTGCACGGCGTGGATTTTTCGATTAGTTCATTTGAGCAGGGGGGTAGTGTGCAAGAAATTCCACTTATTGACCAATCACATCGCTCTGTTACAGCTCCGAGGTCACCGCTTGTTGAATCCTCAAGAGCTTCGCCATCCAAATCATTGAGATTTATATCTCCTACTTCTCCAGGTTGCTGAACACTACTTCACTTTATTCAAGGCATTCTGATTAATCTCCGAGATCTGGACACAGTCCCAGAGGTGTGCGTCGGCAACAACATTCCAGCGGCGTAATCATTCGACTTTTATTTTTAGAGGGAGTGGTGGTAGTAATTCCAGGCCGGTTAATAGGCGATTTATGGTATAAGTGTAAATTATTTGTAAATATGTAAAAATTCCTGGGTTAGAATGACAGTCTCTTGGTTTACAAGCTAAGCTGATACATCTGGATTGTATGGGGCTACACATGGAAAGCCTGCTAAAAGATATTTCCAAAGCTAAACCATTCCACGATGATGTTTAAGTGGCTGGGAATAGTGCTGAGTGTGATCAGACTTTGTTAGGTTCATGAACTGAAGCAGAGATTGTGGGTAACTTTTTCCTACCCATGACCCACCTAACCCACTCGAACCCTGACCCACAACATACTTGATCCACGCGATAAAGAACAAAATGTGGCATACCGTCCGTGACCCATCGCACGCTATGAAAAAATAATACAGCATGCAAGTGCATGCAATGTCCAATGTACAAATAGTCCAATTTTTTAAAGAAGCATTTAGTAAATAAACACACGACAGTGTTACAATAACTTGTTTCATTGATGTGTTATCAGGCCTACGTTAAAAAGAAAGGTTGGTAGTAACTTATCACCAACCTTTGTTTTTTAACGTAGGCCTTTCCCCCAGATTGTCTTCATGACGACCTTAAGAATAACGTAAGATTACCGCAGGTCGGTGGATAAACGTTCTTGACCCCGTGACCCACTTCACCCACGATAGAAATGTGACCCATATGACCCACTGACTAATGGATCAGTATCATCTCTTTCAGGAAGTTGGGGTTAGACTTCAAAGGTCTAAATGCAAACTGAACAGCAAACCTTGTGATGGTTCCCTCTGGGATGCGAACAACGTGAGCAAGCACAACCCTGTGGTCATAGTGGTTGGAACCCAACCAAGTGGATGCAGATCGAATACCAAAACGGAATAAGGTGCTCATGAGACTTGACAAAAATTGTCCAAAAGTCGTCCGATGATGCGGAAAAGAGAGCATATAGTTTGTTCTGTAGAAAGCTTTGTATGAAAATGTCTGAACAAAAAGAAGACAAGCACTCACTAGCTTGATATCCTAACTGATCTGAAGGTTTTTAATAAATTTTGATATGCATGATTTACACATACACTAAATTTGGTTTAAAAATATTTAAAAATGGCGGAGATAAATGAGGCTCACGTGTTCATCAATACAAATACTGTGTAATAGCTTCACAAATTTAAAAGAAATGAAACATTGTTGTTAATACTATAGAGCTGACTTACTACACCACGTTCTAGTGTACGAATAGTTTATTTCCAACTTACGTCTTTAGTTTTGAATATCTTAAAACGTGCTCAGAAAGTTAATGCTTTGCGCGTACAGATGCCGGTGTCTATCTTCCCTTCTCTGACTGGGGAATCTCTATATAAATACCCAGGGGCAATTGACATTCTATTTATGGCTTTCCAAAGCTAGTTCCCCAACTAGGCATTTTATGCTCTCCATGTGCAATAGAGCAGTGACCTGTGACGTCACAGTTTGCTGCGGTACTGTCATCATGTGGCCGTGGAGGCCGACCGCTGGCTAGACTGGTGGGGAAGACGGCTTGGCTTTCCGCCATTTTGTTATTTTGGCTTGTTTCGTGCCATCAGCGCTGGTGTCATGTTTATTCATCAAGATGGTTAACGATTGTCGGATTTCTGGTTGCGGCAACAAAAGAGGAGTAGAGGGTTCGTCCTTGTTTAAATTTCCAGCGATTTCCAGCGATTTCCTTCCTCCATGGCTAAACCAGGTAACGTCGTCTGCTTGCTTCATACGCGATTATTTACCCCACCACTACAAGATGGCGGCACGCGTTGTTCGGTTGCCATGAGCAACGGACAGCGATGACGGTGCTGTATAGTCTGGTTCCTATCCTTATCGTATCCTTATCATATACTTATGTGATGCGTTAATTTTCCTTCAATCAATTGCGCTGTATCACCAACAGAATCTCAATCCTAAAATGGTGCATTTCCGGAGTTCCTTGATGACCTCCAAGATTTTGATATGGTCAACAATTTCACTAAGCCAACAAGGCATTATTATGACCAGAAGTCCAGTCTTCTTGACCTCATTATTTCTTCTCCCAAACTCCAAATTACCCTTATTTGTATCACGCTTCGCTTGGTCGTAGTGACCTCAATCACATTGATTATCATATTAATATATGAACCTTCTTAAATTTTGCATCGAAGCTTACATTTTCATTGAAGTTCCTGCATTGACTGTGCTTCTGAATTCGACCACCTTGATGCCGACACCCAAATTGGTTCTTGATTCATTCACAATACAACCACTAAACTTTGTAGCAGATGATAAAGGCCAAAGCTGCAGTCCTCCATGGTGTAATAATAATGTGTGAGCTTTGAAAAAACACAAATTTAGGCCTATAACTATTTCAGTCTATCCGCAGTAATCCACAGCAATCCGCAGCAATCTAAGGCTTATCCGCAGCAATCTAAGGCCTATCTGCAGCCATCTTGCAGCATTTAAAGCTATTCACAATGTTGTTGATGCACCTCATGTGAAATCAGCCTTTTTCAACTTATTCTTCAAGCCATACGTCTGTGAAGTTACTCTTTAAGTAACTTTAAACATAAACAGAAATAAGATAAAAACCACTCCCGCTATGACTGTCTTAAAAACTCTTATGAAAATGTCATTTTCCACGATGGTAATATCTCACCTCCACATTTACCAATTTCTATTCTTCCAGTGAACCTTCAACCATCCCTTCCATTTGCAACCCAGATAAAATTTCTGTTAATACCATTGTCTGCACTTCTTGTGCGGGTCCAGACGATGGCCAATCACTCCAGGTTGATTATAACTTTTGACCACTTTACATGATTTTTTAGTCCTACCCATACATTTCCGTTTCCCCTATAGCTGGAAAGGTGCAAACACTCCCATCAGAAAAAAAAAAATGGTTCTTGACATGAAGTCACCAACTACTGTAGGGTTGCTTCACACCGCTGTCACCACGCTATGCCATGCAATACTCTCACATGCAGTTGATCTCTCGTTTGGGAGTTGGTTTGGCAAGCACTGTACTGAGACACCAAGTGGCGCAGTACAGTGAATACACCCAATTCGGCCTCAACATCAGTTTGCAGCGAGTTATTCAATGCCTCTATGCAGTTGGACCAAATATTATCTTCGCATCTTAATAACATACTTTTAAGTAGTGTGGATACTGGTAATAATGAATGGGCTGGCTACAACGGTGGTGTATAAAAGGTGAATATTACTGATTCCGATGAAACGAATGAGGAGGCCAGCATTATTTCGAAGGAGAGACAAATGATGAAGCTCAACGGAATTAGATAAATGGTGGTGGTTTATCGATGGCGAACACTGCGGAGGAGTGATGTGATGCTCAGGGTATTTGTGTCCATGGGAAAGAGGAAGGCTTTGCTGATGACATAAAAATGGGTAGGCTACTGAGATTGTCCCAGAAATGGACACGCTATCCCTGAATTCCGAGATCCAACATATCTCTACCTAGGCAAAAAATTGGCACTTACCTCTTTCTTCACCAAAATGTTTTGCATTCCATATCGGGAGGCAGGATACTTGCCTTGATTATTTATTGGAAACTGAAGTCCTTGGTTCTGCTGAGGAAGTAAAGGATCTCGGCATCTGGTTGCGGTGCGGTAAAAAAAAAAATTTGGCTACAGCCCTTCACATAACAGGAGTGGGCTGCAACCGGACTTGAAACCGGGACCTCCAGCATTAGACAGTTGTGCTAATCATGCAGCGGCCCTGATCCTGAATTTTTAGCTGAATCTAACGTAGAAAAGCTCTTCAATTACATTGTGTCAATTTCTCGAATCTGGTGTATTCATTGTGTCATTTGTTTGAAAAAAAAACCGAGGAGGTATACCAAGCCAATATGCGTCTTCAGCACCCGTTTTGATAGTGCCACGAAATTCAGTGTTGGTGTCAGAAGCACCAACGATAGGGATCTACAATATGAATTATTAAAGGTCATAACCTAGCCCTGTTGTGAAGTAATTATCTCAGCAAAACAACGTGGATGTCTGGGCGATGCTTTCTCCAAGATGCCATACCCTGACACCAGCCTTCCTCCCCACCTCGCACAACCCCTGCTCGCTCATTGGTCCACCAGAGAGCATGACAACATGGCTGCAGAACAGCCAAATATCGCGTAAGTTGAACCCCATAATAAAGCTCAATGAAAGCCGTATACCATTTCACCACAGACCTGGAGGGAGGTACACACGAATCGGGCACCACAGAGATCATCCCAGCAATTACTGGCACCAGAACAAGCCGAAATCACCGAAGTGATGGATTCCGAAGTGATGGATTCCAATGTGTAAGCAAGTTCGACGCATGAAAAGCCAGCATCAAACTATGTACTTCCAACGATTGCCTGCAATCTAAGTGAAATCAATCTAGTTTTAAGCCTCTGGAAGGGTCTTGGTAGCAGTAGGATGAGTGTACAAGCTTTAAGATTGATTTCATGTACCACATTTTAATTGATGTCAAACTATATTTGTACAAATAATTCGAATCTACTGTCACTTTTCTGGCCATATACCATGTATGGTAGTGCTGCTACTAGAAATATGTTTGCCAATGTCAAATAACGCCATACATATACCAAAAACACATCTCACTTTAGTCGAAAAGTGCTATTTATTTGCTCATGAAAAGTCGAATTACAAACATTTGTACAGCCTAAGAGTGAAAATTAGGGACTAGTTTGTGTGTTTGCAAAGCACCATTCAAATGTTCGTGGATTAGCCATAATTTGTTTGTGACTGAAGCACAACCAAAGTCGCACCGCTCTCTTGCACATGTATGTGTCTACTGTTGAGATCCCATAGCACCGCACTACTCCTGATGCGAAGCCATCTTTTCTCTTGGAAATTTCACGATTGCAAATTCAAAATAAATTGCAATGAACTCGTAAAATGTCAAATAAAGGTCATCTGTCAGTTACAATATAAGCACGTACTGTGATAATATATAAGCCAGTGGGATAATGATGATGATCATCTCCCTTTTGCAACACAGTGAAGCTGAAGCCATCTAGCCCACCAACACGACACAAAAAACCCAGCCTTCCTATTAACCACTTCCTCTGCGGCTCCACTAAACCCAACAGCAGCCTCTTTCCCACCTTGACTCCTGGCCCCTCTTCCCTTCAGCTCAGAAGCCACCTGATAGCCTCCTCCCCCTCTGTCCCAACCCACTTCTCCCTTCCCCATAAAGTCCTCCAGCTCCCAGCAACCAACCAGAACATACTCCACCGGTTCCCCTCCCTCTCCACAGATGCCACAGATGACATCTTCATCCTCTCCCCCCACTTTCCACTTCATCACCTGAGGTCCAAAGCCCCAGCTCTCGTCCTAAACAGCAGCACCTCATACCAGCCCCTTTCATACCAGCTTTCCCACCTCAAACTGCTCTTTTCTTTCCTGAACGTCTCCTTTGACAATTTTCCTCTCATATCTCTTAACCACCTTTCCTTCCTTAATACCTCTCCTCCAACCCCCACTTCCTCTCTCCCCAACCACCTTCACAAACTTCTCCACCAGTCTCCTCGTCCTATCCCCAACACGTATGTGTCACAAACTCATACACCCTCCTCACTATCGTCTACTCCTCCAGCCCACACACCCTCCTATCAAACCCAATCTATGCCACCACCTCCCTGGCTTCAAAGGACAACCATCACATTTCCCTCTTCACCACCTCTCCTGCCGCGAGTCTGTTATCCCCCAATGCCCACCTCCCAAACTCCTCGTGAAACCTCTCAAACTGCTTCCACTCATCTCACCACATGCCAAGACCCCCCCCCCCCCTTCCCACCTTGCAAACATCACCCCGGCACTACCAGCCCCTTCCAGAGAGTCCTCGCAATATCATACCGATTGTAACTCCACATCACCATCTTCTTAATTATTCCTTTAACCCTTCCCGCTTTTCTTCTCACCTTCTTTCTCATCAACTCCAGATCATCCGGTCTAGCACAGTCTCACCCCAGATAATCTTAATCTTTCACCCTTGTGATCCACTTGCCTGCCAACTGGACCCTCTCCTCCCACCCATCTTTCCCTAAAACCATATATCCCGATTTTCCCCCATTAAACTCTACCTTTATTTTCAGTCACCACATTGCACACTCTCCGAGCGACTTTCAAGTCCCTCCCGCTCTCCATCCAGCAACCCAATCTCATTGGCAAATGTCAGAACCAGTGTACGGCAACATTCTTCACTCCCACTACCCCAACTAAAACCATTCCCTATGTCCACCAAGTGTTTTTCCAACCCTTTAAGGTATACCAAAAAGAGCAGAGGTGACAAAGGACACCCCTGTCTCAACCCCCTCCTACACTCAACCCACTCCGACTGCACACCACCCCAAGTTGGAACATACTTCCCACCCTCATAAATCCTCCGCCTCCTCTCCTTCCTGAAATCATTCTGCATGTCCCCAACATCTCCCCTCCCTTCCAGCCAATTTCGGAGCCTCCTCATATCCACCCTCATGAACCGCACTAGCAATAGCAACAGGCGTAGAATTTTCAATCTTCTTCCTATCCTTTTTTCTGTTTATTTATTTAGTTTTATACCTAAGTTAATATTACTGCTATGGCATTAAGCGCAAGCCATACAAAGTGCACTCACAAAATTCAAGGCCACTTCAAGGCTGAGACATCAAAAATTTCAATTTTCAAGGTTTTTCAAGCCATGAATTTTCGGTTTTAAAATTTAAGGCTTTTCAAGAAATTCAAGGCCGTGTACGAACCCTGCTTCTTCCAGCTTCCCGGCACAATTCCCTCCTTCAGAATCTCATTCATTTCATAAATCAACTGTATTTTTCCAATGACCCTCATCCCCTTTACCAGCTCCCCCACCATCCCATCCTCACCAGCAGCCTTCCCTTTCCACACACACTGAAGCGCCTCCTCAAACTCCCCTAAAGAAGTATTCCTCTCGCTGAGATAATTTCAATCTACACTCCCCCACAAAGTTCCACACAGCCTTCCCATCATCCTGCTCCCCCCTCCACTCCACCAACTTAGCACTGAAATCTCCCATGATCAGCACCTCAAATCCTTCCCGCCTAAGCCTCTCCACCTCCTCCCCAACTGACCTAAGATGTCTCCATTCCAATGCTCCCGACCCCCTTCTATTTCCAGAAAAACCACTCCGACCCCCACCTTTCTCCTCTCCACTCCTCCTGTAACCCACATATGTTCCACCCCTCTCTCCCCCAAAATCTTCCACTTATGCCTGCTCCGAAAGAAAATACCCATAAAGATTATAAAGAACTAGTGAACAGTGGAGCCTGTAGCTCATTAGTTCACCTCAGAGTATAACAAACAAGTTACCAGACCAATTTATCAAGTTGATTTTTAAAAGAGTTCAGGCTGGTGGCATTGACTACACTATTTGGCAACCTGTTCCGGTCATTGATCACTCGATGTGAAAGGAATGTACTGGCAAACCGTAATCTAGTAGATTGCTTTTAAATGGTAAGCTTGTGGCCTCTCCGATTGTCTTCACGCAGCACCCAAAACTGATCTCTAGGTATGCCATACAGGTTGTGAAAAATCTTGTATACTTCGATAAGGTCACCGCTTTTCCTTCTCTCTTCCAAAGATGGTAGGCGAAGTTTATTAAGCCGTTCTAGATATGAAAGTTTATTATAAGTAGGAACCAGCCGAGTACCTCTTCCTTACATTTTTTCAAGGCTGTTTATATCTTTCATGAGGTACGAGGCCACATACCATATTCGACGATAGGCCTAACATAAGTTTTGTACACAACACTGAATGCATCTTCTAAAATGCGTTTAAATATTCTATGTAACAGTCCAAGCATTTGATTTGCCTTTTTGCCCACAGCTGCACACTTAGCTCACCACTTGAACTCATTGTCCACAATGACACCAAGATCCTTTTTGGGGGGGGGGGGGGGGGGGTCAGAGGTCTGGATGACATGGCCACCAAAATTGTAAAGGTAATTTGGACTCTGGTATCCACAGTGAACCACCTTGCACTTCTTGTAGTTTATATGCAATTTCCACATTATCACCCAATCAACAATTTGGTCAAGATCATACTGGATTTCAGTTTGTGCTTGGTGCCAGGTAAGTTTGAGATCATCAACAAATTTGGGTTTTTAGTGTACACCCCGACTGGGATGTCGGCTACATACAAGGAGAACAGAAGTGGCGAAAGTACATAGCCCTGCAGCACACCGCTAAGCACTGGGCACCACTCTGACGTAGCATTTTCAACCCTCACCTGAAAATTTCTACCTTGGAGGTATTACCCAGCCATGCAGCACGCCTGATACCCCAAACTGCTGGAGCTTGTGAAGTAACAAGTTGTGAATCACAGTATCGAATGCCTTCTCAGAATCAAGAAAGGTGATATCAACTGGTGTTTGTTGGCAAGGTTATCGACTACATTGTGATAGGCAGTTAAAAAATTTGTAAACCCTAGTAAACCTGCATTTGACAAAGCCGTACTGATTGGGACCTTTCCAACCTGACCTATCCAAATGTGCCTGCACCTCCTTTAAAACAAATTTTTCCAACACTTTTGCAATAATGGGTGTGACACTTATTGACCTGTAGTTAAGTGAGTCAGATTTGTCTCGTTTTTTGAAAATTGGGCTGACTGTAGCACTTTTCCATGCTTGGGGAGTGAACCCTCTTGTAAGGACTTGTTAAAGATAATTTCAAGCAGCACACTAAACTCATCAGCACACCTATTTAAAATAATAGCAGGTATGTTGCCACCACCCATCGCTTTGGTTTCGTCCAACTTTTATAATTTACACATAATTTTTTCACATGTAACAACAAGGGCTCTAGTTCTTTTTGTAATGTAATTAGCGCCATCAGAGATGGGGATGGTATCACTGTCTTGTAAAAACACTGGAGAAATTTGCTGCCCAAACGTTCGCAGTATTGTTTGCGGTTTCAGTAAATGCGCCACTCTCATCTGTCACACTTATACTTCAGTTTTAATTTTACGTCGATCAGTGATTTCTTTATGTAGTCGTTTGGGGTTGGTTTTGCATTTCTGCAGAATTTCAGTGTTACCTTCATTTGCGTAATTTTACAAACATACTCATTCCTTTTGACATTATACGCATTGTAATTGTCGTCAGTGCGGTTGGCAGTAAAATTATCCCGTGCAGTTTTCTTTGCTCGTCTTGCTGTGAGGGAATTTTTGTTGACACAATTATCTTTTTTCGGCTTGTAGGTCTGTGCTTCAGGACTGGTGTATGTTTGTTTATAATAGAGACAACAACATTTTCAAATGAATGGTACAGATCCTCCGTGAGTGAAGCATCTGCGAAGACGTTATGCCGATTGATCTTTCCAGAGATCATGACTAATGGTCCCTTCTCCCATTTCCCCTTATTCAGACCCACCCACTCCCACCCTCTCAATCCTGGAGGCTCCTCCTCATCCCACACAGATGCGTCTCTGCAACTGCCACCATGTCACAGCCTCCTTCTGCACACCCTCTCCTCCACTCCCCACCCCTCTAAGATTAAAGAATCCCACCCTCCCTATTTCTGCACAAACCCATCCTCCTACTCCTCCTAATCCTAATCAACCCCTCTGAGACCCCTTCCCCTCCCTCCCTACTTCCTCCACTCCTCCCCCCCCCCAAAAAAAAAATCAGTACCCACCATCCTGCAAATCTCTCTCCACACCCTCCTCGCCACCTTCTTGCAGTGACCCCATCACTATTCCAGTTCCCTCCCACCCATGCCCAACTTGTCACAACTGTTGTGTCCATTACCTCCACCTCTGCCCCCACATCCTACGAAGCAGCATTGAATTTAATATTATAACCTCCTCCAGAGCCCAATTTTCAGAATCCCCTCTCTCCGAGGTCAAACACACAAAGACTCTCACCTTTGGCTTCACCCTCTTCACTTCTCTCACACTCGCTTTCAACCCTCTCGTGAAGCATTTTCATCCCCCTCTCCCCACATCATTAATCCCTACATGAAAAACGATAAAATCCCCCTCCTTCACCAAATTCTTGACAGCTTCCCACACCAGAAGAGCAAATTCACTCCACCGGCAACCCCTATGCATGATAAACTTCACAGTCCCCACCTCCCCCCACTCGCTCTTTCCCTCACCCTCTATTCTTGCCACATTACTGTCTCCAACCACATCTCCTGTAAAACCCCCTATGTTCTCCTGTCCAGGCTGCCCTTACCTTTCCTCCTACCTTCCACCCCAGATACCTCCCCCCAAACCTCACTTCCAGCCCCTCACATTCATCTTCAGCTCCCACAAGTACCCCAGGACGGCACCATTTCCCCAACCACCCTCTACCTTCTTCAGGTCTGAATGCTCCCCCCCCCCCCCCCAGGTTGTGACACAGTGGCCGCACAGACTTATTGCCCACGTCCAGCCGACTGGCTCCAGTCCTGGTCCGACTGATGCGCTCTGCATGTCCCCAACTCCCCACGGTCGGCGACTGCCCTCCTAGCCATTGCGAATGTCCGACACCGTCTGTGAAAGACCCAACATCTGTACACTGGACATCCCAATCGGCGGCTGGTTGGCCACCCGTTTCCAGGACAAGCTATACCAGCTCCAGCTGACACAATAGGAAGGCGCTTGGCCCTTTTAGGGGAGGAATCGTCTATGTCTACGCCTAGTCCGACCACATGCCTTCGTAATAGTGAGCACGGCAGCATATGTGTTAATTTGTCTGACTCATAGCTGTTGTCAAATTCGTGGGACTAGTCTTGAGTCGTCGACTGCACAAGCGGTATTGGGCTTACGGAGTGAATCCATTTGACGTCTAAACTCCTCGAGCGGCCCAAGGAATTTCTTGAAAGTTGAAAGTACTTCGGAGTGGATTTCCAGCGATCGACTTGCCTGTAATTGTCCTGTCTATTCCTTGACACACTTAGAGACGACCGCAGCCATGTCAGCTGCCCGTAATGGTAAACAATGGTGAACAAACGAGGGATCAGTCCCCGACAGCGGTCCATATGAACTCTCGATCGATCCCACTGATTCATCACCTGACCCCATCACGAGGTCTTGATCATCATCGTCAAACGATGTATCGCCACCTAAAGCTGCTGCTTTCTGAGGTTTATGTTACAATACCCGATGATCCGAATTGGCCCATGTGGTTTCGATGGCCGCCATCTGTCATTCACTCATCCCTTCACAATATCGGTACACTGATACCCAGTAAAGTCACAAATTCGACGCCACCTACATAATATGTGTGGGTCCTTCGGATTAAGTTACCTGCCACACTTGAGCCGTTTCTTGCCCGGGCAAGAGATCAGGCATTTTTCGGATAGTGGAACCATGATTGTTGAGAGAAACCACGTGCATCGCAGCCGAAACAAACGGAGAGAATTGGTGGGAAATGCGGCTCCCCAGGAAGCGCTGTTGCAAGAGCCCACAGTGCTTAAATTTAAAGGTTGGGACAACGATAAGCATTTTCAAGCGGAAAGCATATAAAATACAGGTAGGTATTTTAGTATAGCAGTAAAAACAAGTCCATTGCAAGAACAGCATGCTGGGTGATTAAGCTGCAATCCTACAATTTTGATATTGTCCAACGTTTCGGCAGATGCATTTTCGCGGAACCCGGTACCTAACAACTCTTGACGACAAATTCGACAATCCAGACATCACAGCTGCTGATGTCAAGAAACCAAGTCAGAAGCCAGATTCGTGTAAAGACTCCAAGCATCAGGAGAAACCAGCTCCTCGCTCCACTGATTCGGGCATGCCAACCAATGATAGACATAAGGGACAAGCAACAACTAAAGAGAGCTCAGGAAGACAAGAACATCCGTAGCCAACTTTGCATTGACCAAACCAGAGCTGGCAGACAAAGGTGAAACGTAAAACTATGTCACCTCAGTACAGAAGAACTACATACTTGACATGGAAGGAGTGATGTTTTATAAGGACACTCTAGGTCCAGATAGAGAAACACCGGAAAGTACTTTGAGGGAGAACATGCTTGGCCAGTGAGCTATGGCACTTCAACGCTGCATCGTCTTGGTAACACCAAGATGCCCTGCCTGCTTGTGATCATGGCAGTCATGTATGTACCGTGGAGTGAGTATGGCTCACAGAACTCCTAACTAAGCTACACTCACTCCACGGTACATACATGACTGCCACGATCACAAGCAGGCAGGACATCTTGCCACTCTAACTAAGCCACACTCGTTCCAGCGTCTAAGAGCAAAAGCTCACTGGCCGCTCACATTGTAGAGCCTATGTATGGTCATGCCACAAATGTCGACTTGCTAAGGTGGCACTGACGAAAGTAGCAGGAGACATACAACTCATCATCCCTACCAGTCCATGCTGCAAGCTAAAAACAGCCTAAGTACGGATATGCATAGTCTGTGGCTGTGGTCCTCCGTAGATAACTTGAATAAACATCATCCATCAGGGAAATATGGCTGATTCCTACAAAGAATGCAACAGCCACAATGGACAAGATAAGAATTTGTTTCCGTGCTTTTTTCCCTACATAAACAGGGTAGGGCGTAGCGACAGTTGGGAGCTCCCCAGGACAGGAGACGACGAACCTACCGGCATATTCCAAGACCTATCAGAAAAAGAACACTCCAACATGGGCAGTGATACTTCAGAGTCCTTCGAAACAGGCAAAGATAGCACCCTGAATGGTGAAGTGGTCTGGTCATCCATCTGCCATAAGCGACAAGATTTTGCCATGGAGTCCAGTTTCCCGATCAGAGGGTTAAGTGCTGCAAGATTGTGATGAGATTTTTGACGAAAAGAACGAGAGCTTCCAATGGTGTCTTTGATTCTTTCTGGTGAAGGCATGATTGTTGCAGATGCGAGGTTAACTTTGTAAGACTCCTCCGTCGTACATGAAGCGGAAGAGGTGGTGTACGGATGCGTGGAGTGGGACATGAAGATAAGCATCTTCGAGGTCTATTGAAATTGTCTATTCTCCTGATTTTAGGATTTGGTGGATGGAATCGAAGGTCTCCATTTTGAAGTGGCATGTCATAAAACGGTAGAGGTGTTTTAAATTGAAGATTAGCCCTTTTCGCCACCGGATTTCTTTGGTCAAAAAAAAATGCAGCTGTAGAAGCTGGGGCGAAGCGGGTTGGGACTTGCACGGATTGCTTGTTTGGAAAGGAGAACCTGTACTTCTGCGGAAAGGCGAAGTGAAGTTGTTGGTGCAAATTTCCAACGTGGAGACTTGATCTATTTCGGTTTGTTATTGAAGGATGGACTGAAGCCTTAGGATATGATGGAAAGGACGTAGGGTTCTGGCGTGAGTCTTCCATGCTGGTAGAAAGTGACGAAGACGACCGCTGACCGGAAGCAAAGATGGATGTGTTGCATCATTGGTTGCTGCGGGTGTTTTGATCCTGGGGAGGAGTAGCGGCTACAGCGGTTCGGGGTGGAGCTACGGTGAGATTTACTTCCTCTGCCGCGGTTGGAGGATTTGACACGAAAGTGTTGGTTGGTGGGATAGTGCTTGGGGTCTTAGTAGTAAGTGTTCGAAAGTTGGTAGCTGTTGAACTTCGTGCCGTCATCTCTGTGGCTGGAGTTGCAATTTCCACAGGATTGAGTGTTGAAGAAAGGTTTCCCATTGAGTTTTGGCTTGCTTTCTTTCGGTTGTCGAGTGATGTCTAAATGGGACGCAAGGGAACATACATACAACTCACACATAGACTTGGAGACGAGTCTTCGAAAAGAGCGTGTCCAATTCATGCAGGGGTTGTTTGCGGAGAATGTGACGGGTTGAATTGTTGAGATTGGCGATGGAGTTTAAGGCAGCTTTCTGGAGATGTAGGGTGGAGTTGAAAAGTGCCATGGTGAGCAATTCGTGGAGTGAAATAAGGCAAAAGATGCTTTCTTGAAGAGTTAGTAGATGAGGTCATGAAGGCGGTCGGCTTCCTTACGGCTAGATTCAGATGAGAGTTTATCACAGAGGAAGTTGAAGTCCGAGTGTACGACGTTGGCTTGTGAAGGCCGAGGCGGATGATTTTGTCATTGTCCTGGAGGATTGCTGAAGGAAGTTAGATCTTTTTGGGGATGTGCATCGCCGTCCCAAAATCCATTTTGACCTCCGCAGTGATGAATTCATTTTTTTTGTAGGTTTCGAATTGGCGTGGGTTGGTCGAGCCGTCACTTAAAGGCCGAAAGAACCAATTTTCTGAGCCGGGACGAGGAGGCGGTGGTTTGTTGTCAAGCTCAAGACGTTCACCTTTGCTGAGGAGGTAACCACCGATTCGTAGAAGGTCGTCAGGAGAGTAGTTGATTGTCCAAACATCACTCGGCGTTTGAGGATCCGATCTCGTTGACAGTAGCCGAAGCTGGTGGCAAGACAACGATTCTTTACAAGTTCGGCCTCAGTTGAAAGAGGTTTGTACAGAAAGCAATCAGGGATAGTTTCTTCAACTGTCTTTAGAAGCTCAGAAAGCAGGATGGCTGAGTTATCAATCGTTGTCTTGAGGGTCGTTGTCGAAAGAGAATGTCTTGAATCCAATTCAGCTTTGGAAGATTGGGGTGTGCAACGAGGTGAGAGATCTGAACTGCGGTGAAGGGAATCATTCAGTGCGGAAGCTGTGTCAAGGTCGCTATCTTCATCGGTAAAGGTTGACCGGGAAGGTGGTCTGAACAAGGGAGCGGCCCGTGGCCGGTAGCAAAGAGGAGGTGTAGCGGGCTGGCGGAAGACATGGTCCATGTCAGGCGGCAGATGAAAGAGCGTTGACGTTTCGAAGGTCCAGCCAGAGGAATGATGAAGTTTCCGTCAGGAGACATTAGAAGACATCGCAAGATCCATCCTTGTGTGTAAGAATCGTGAGAAGCAGGTGGGTTAGGCCTGGATTTGAAATCAAGATCCTGAACAGCCCTGTCCATGAGGGCGTTGACTTGATGGGGCGAGAGCGGGGAGTCGTGACGAAAGGCTGATGTTGTATGGTGAATATGCCGAGATGAGTTTGAGGAGAGGTTAAGGGGAGAATCAGCGGAGGAAGGCAGAGATTTAGGTGTGTGCGACTTGACTTTCTTCGTCTTAGTTTTTTGCAGTGGCCGAAGGTGAATGTGGAAGGTTGGCTGCAAGGGATGGGCGAAGCTGAAGGTGATATTGGTGGCAAAGGAGGGTGCGAAGGGACCGATGCTGCGGGTGGTGGAGGTGACGGCGACGGGCTTGCAATGATGACCGAATTGGTGGGTGGAGCTTGCTGGCGAAGGGGAAGGTCTTATGGGCGAAGAGTTCTAGCAAAGGTGATATTGGTGGCAAAGGAGGGTGCAAAGGGATCGATGCTGCGGGTGTTGGAGGTGACGGTGACGGGCTTGCAATGATGACCGAATTGGTGGGTGGAGCT
This sequence comes from Lithobius niger, assembly GCA_023313725.1. Classification (NCBI taxonomy): domain Eukaryota; kingdom Metazoa; phylum Arthropoda; class Chilopoda; order Lithobiomorpha; family Lithobiidae; genus Lithobius; species Lithobius niger. The sequence continues at coordinate 45,889 of JAHWFP010018449.1, forward strand.
TGCTGGCGAAGGGGAAGGTCTTATGGGCGAAGAGTTCTAGCAAAGGTGATATTGGTGGCAAAGGAGGGTGCGAAGGGACCGATGCTGCGGGTGGTGGAGGTGACGGCGACGGGCTTGCAATGATGACCGAATTGGTGGGTGGAGATTGCTGGCGAAGGGGAAGGTCTTATGGGCGAAGAGTTCTAGCGAAGCCCTGGATCACGCCATGAGCGAAGAAGGTCTTCAGCAGTCGTAACTTGAACGAGGTGTATACAGTTGAAGTGGGCGAAGAGCGAGAAGAAACCCAAAGCGTGACCGTACTGGTGCACGCCGGAGGGGAAAAGAAGACAGGCCACCTAGCGTCAACGCTTTTATAGAGGGTCAGTGCACGTCATGTGCAGACCGTGTTACGCAGCTGATCGGCTCTTAACAACTTTTAAAAGGGATGCTAATATTCACTGGTAATTAATGTTTCTGAACGGCAACTTGAAATCAAAATTGGATGGTCGATAGGCGGCCGAAGCTGGAGATGAGAACTCCTGACAGCCCTGAAAACACTTCATCGCGAAGTCCTTGGTGTTCACAAGTAGTCATGGTCTTTTTCTGTGCCTTTGTAACACTGGCTTTTCAGCATAACTAACGATCCAAGTTTTCGACCAGATAGCTGAACAATAACAGCAGAGAAAAGTTTCAAGATCTCTTGTAGTGGAGGTTTGTTGGGCTTAGATTGCTGGAAATGTGTGCATCACATTGGAGAAGAATAAAGTTTCTATGAAGCCTAGTTCTGTGTCATGAAATGCCAGCTTTGGAAGACTAGGCATAAAATTGGATGATCGACAACGACAATTGAAACAAAATGTACCCCAGACAACTCCATTGTTCAATAGCTCTTTATTATTTTGCCCATATTTCGTAATGGAAAGCAAGGGCTTCCTGGAAGGGATGTAGATCGGTAAAAATGAATCCCCCCCCCTTCCCCCACCCAATCCCATCCAGGGAGATCAGCTTTAGAATGGGAATGTTCAAAGAAACAATTTTAAGAACTAAATAAACACTACGGTACGTCCACATATGACGAACCATGTCGCCGAATAAATAGCTAGACTTTTCTTAGGCCTCTTAAAAAGAGATAGTTGTTTCTCGACCTTTTTTCTAAAATAAATCTATGTAGGTGGGCATTTTTAAATTATTTATTTATTTACTTACAGTCCAAGGGGTTGGCACACATTTTTACAGTGATTAGGGCTTACATATTGATCATTTCCACAAATCGAAATCGAAATAAATACTTACATTAAGAACTAGTATAGTGAATCCACCCAAATCCAAAACTGTTGGAAAACGCTACCAAGTTTCCAAAAAGGATCGGCCTTTGAAGGTAGTGATATTCATCCAGGAAAAGGCCGCCAAGGTTCATCCTATTAGCCAAGTTACTTGCACCAATTGATAGTTCGAAAGTTAAATGAAAACTAGAACACTGCTACTCGCGGTAGCAATCTTCAAGTTTTCATTTAACGTCCACAGTATTATTCAGTGCGATTAAGTTGGCTAATAGCATTAACCTTGTTGGCCTTTCCCTGGTTGACTGATATCACTACCTTCAAAGGCCAATCCTTTTTGGAAACTTGGCGGCTTTTAATACCAGTTTTGGTTTTGGGTGGATATCACAACTTTCATAGGACTGTGAACGTACAAAAGGTTACACCGTCTTATCTTCATCTGTACCTTTTTTTCTGGAGGAGTTTGATATCTATAAATTTTCACATTGATAATTTTCAAATTTACCATTGCCAATTAGCCGTTACGATTAGCCAAAATGACATAGCTTAGTTTATTGTACTACCATTCTTCATATGCTTAAGTTTCTTCAATCTCATTTTCGCTTCGCTCACTCAATCAGCGCATGCCTTTTAGTTGTTTTGTTTATCCCTGCACATTCGACCCCTTACTTTTTCAAGATTTCGGCAGCATTAGGATTTATTCTCAATATGATAAAATATGCTTTTAGTTGCTTGCAGTTGAGACACATGTAACTTAGGACTGTGAACATAGAAAAAGTCAGCGTACCGTCTTATATTCCGGTCTACCTTTTCTTTGAGGAATTTTGTACCTATAAATACCTAGCCGTTGCATCAGCAAAATAGAGAATTTTTTCATGTGCTTTCTTTGTTCACATTTAGTCATGCAGAAACCCCAGAAGGTGACTGTTATTAATACAGCAGAACGCGAAGCATTTTATTTTTTGGTTATTAGCAAAAACCCCGTTTGCTCTTGGATGCTCGTATTGTAGAATAACCATCATCTAATGTGCATCCCTTTATTCTTACGCCATCCACGCCAACGTAAATGTTTGCTTATTTTGTCCTTCGTTACAGTTCGGCTTTTAGTTAGTCCTGGGTTTTAGAATAGATCAAAGGACTAGTGTTGATTGCTCAACCATTGTTCCTTGAAAGCTTTGGTTGCAACTTGGAAAAGAAGCGAAATTTAAACTCCCTGGTGGCGAATTTCAAAACCCTTTAACACATTTGTACTGACCCCCCTACAACCCCCAAACCAATAAAGGACCTTGTTCAGTTCACCATGCATCTGTGCTAAAAATTCAGCTACATAGGTCTTCTCAATTTTGCGCTAGCCATGAGCAATAATTCTATGGGATTTAACATGGGGAAAAGGTTATTAGCTAACTAGCTAGCTTACAAAAACAACGTTATTGCTGCATATTTTTCTCTGTGATTGGTGGACACTCATCCTTTAAATTTTAGTTTTTCTTTCTTACATTTTCCACAATTTGAAAGATTTTGGTCGCATTGGGATGTATCGTCAACATGGTAAAATATGCGTTTAGTTGCTTACTCTTAACAGACACATGTCTGCTAGTGAGGCCGCCTTTTTATCAACAATTAATCTTTTAACAATCGGACGAGTTACTGTTACTTGGCGGCAACACACTAGCGTGTGTTTAGATTCACACTATTAGTTTATATAATAAATCGTGAGTTGGCATTTTCGGTCCCCGTAAACATCTCCCTCCCCCCATAACAAAATGGCCGTAATTAAAGTTTGTCAGTTTCTAGTCCCCACGAATGCCGAATAAAATTGTTTCTTTGTCTGACAAAATTCGAAAGAGGAGGGGAAAACGGAAGGGTCGTGGGCTAACACACAACAAAATAAAATACTAAATTAAAAAAAAAAAAACCTTAAACGTATACATACACATTCAGAAAGTCGATCAATAGATATTCATAAATAAATTCAGTATCAGGATAAAGTTTTATTGAGTTATTTTCGATAACAATAATAGAAAAATGTACATTGCAAAGTTCTGCTTGTTAATTTTATCAATAACTAAATGGTCAAACTCACCACATGTTGCCTGTTTTCTTAACCTTAAACCTTCGTGTTTAGTTGGCGTCGGTCAAGTAAAATAGCTTACTTCAACACGTGTCTTTAAAAAATGTAGTTTTGTTCAGTTTCGAAGAGGCAAACTAAAATAAAACGGCTTGCGGTAAAAGTGCTATTAGCTACGGCAGCATCACAACGTGTTGCCGCCCAACTAAACTAACCCTATTTTTGACCCTACTATTCTAGTAATCATGCTCCCCATGACAAGGGCGAAACGAATACGGTTCGCCCGCATTCGTTTCAGCAAGCGTAGCCTCGCTCTCATCCACAAAGTAATCTCCACTGACGAGCCCAAACAAGGGCGAAACAGTCTGTCTAGAGATCTTTGTGGGTGAGAGCTAATTGATGTTAAATGCTCCCCATGTTCTTTCTGTATCTACATTCCAAAAATACCGATAACGGTCATACTGATACACTGGATAAGCAAAGTCATAAGACGTAAGAATCTGGCTAACATTCAAGTATAAATAAAATTGGATTAATAAAGTGAAACTTGATTGTAAAAAAAAAAAGTGTTTTATTGCTGCAGAAAACATGCATGACAAGAAAGTCATGTCTTTCAGCTAAAATAATACACAAACAATGTATAGACACGCATTAACATTGATACTTTACATACGTTCAGATTTTCGCACCGGTCAATCACTGTTGATACATTAAAAAATAAAATTTCCATTCTTAAACGGAAATAAGCAAACAAAAAAAGCAAACAAAAAGTGAACAATAAACTCATGTACAATCAATAAGGCTATACCAAACCAATCCTCCAATCAGCCTGACCGATAAAAGCTGGTTACTGATAAAAAGTTCCAGTTAGCCGACAACCAGGGACGTTACTTTACCGCGATAAAGATTTTCAAATTCTGCAACGCGAACCGTGACAAAAAATGGAAAACAAGACGATAGTTTTGGAAAATTTTGTGCTATTTTTTTTTCTACAACCGCCATCATAAATTGGTTTCTATTGCCTAAGGGAAAATATACCCTACCTGTACATTTCTGTATTCAGTTCCTGGATGCTCTGTTACCCTGGAGGAATCAAAACTCTCTTGATATGTCCAGCTCTGACACCCACTTGCGCATGCGCGAATCCAGGCCCGCACGCCCTCCATAAATGGTGTTATGGCGTTAGCCAGCCATCTACTCTTCCTCTCGATTTGTCAGCCATGATGGTAACTGAAGAGGGGACGTCAGGTGGGTTTACAGGTAGAGTATATTGGCAATAGAAACCAATTTTGACCTTCCCTCCAGGTAAAATTGGTCTTTCTACTCGCTGGCGAGGAAAATATCCACTACTTGTGAATTTCTGCATTTTCAGTTGACCTCGTCAATATACGTAGCGGGCACCATCATGGCGGGTCACCAAGGGTGTGAGCTAGTTTTGTAGCAGATTTCGGTGCGTGAGGCAATCTGCAACTGATCTCGGCAGACTTGGCGCGCATGATAGGGTGTTTGTGACAAGTTTGATTCCGGCGAGTAGAAGAGGGGGGGGGGGGGGATGGAAAGGAATGGGGCTTACCTTGGAATCCTGGGTTCTTGCATCAAATTCATGACCTGGATGTGGCAGGGAGGCATGAGTGTTCTAATGAAAAACTTCGCTGAAGTTCGTACTGCGGAACATAACGAAATTCCGAAAAACTCAATTCCCAAAAAAAATCGCGCATATTTCCCCAAACTAGACACTTACTCCTATGTCAGGCAAATTTTCAACAAGAGCGAAACGAATACGGTTTCAGCAAGCGATCTTTGTGGGTGAGAGCTAATTGATATTAAATTTTCAACAACTAACTGTTGTCATCATCAGGCTTTTAAGGTTGATTTAGACCCTGATCACAAGAACAACATTTAAGCAAGACGTGATCAGGGACTAAATCACCCTCAAAAGCCTAATGATGACAACAGTTATTGTTGAAAATTTTCTGGACATAGGAGTAAGTGTCTAGTTTGTTGAAATGTGCGTGGATTTTTTTGTGAATTGACTTCTTTGAAGCATGAGTGTTGGCGTCGCTGTGTTGTGATGTTTCAACTGTTGATTTGTTTGAGAGAGCAGTTTTCACCTTGTTGAGAGCAGTTTTTTTTTTTTGCAGAGTTCCCTTTGGTTCGAGCCAGTGGCAAAAGGTCGGGTCAATGGATGTTGAGACGTTAATGGCAGAGGGACGGGTGCATCGGCCCAATACATAAGATGATTGTGTGGAAGTGGTGATGTGGTTGCGTGAAGATTGGTCTGGAGTTGGGTTGAAGAGAAGGGGCTTTGGCCAGTTGTATAGAATGAAATGTTGGTTGAAAGAGACGGAGGTTTTGGAAGATGAGTGATGAGCACTGATGAAGAATGATGATTTGATTTTTTTTTTTATTCAGTTTTTGGGATGAGCAGTCGCTTGCCGTTTGGTGGCGATTCGGGGAAGAATGCTTCCGGGCAACACGAAAGTGACAAACTGCCAAACTTGTCTGGCAATGTAGTTTTCACGAAGCATGGCCTGATTTGCTCTAATCCACTCTTGCGCTTTTCCTGAATGTTCTCTTATGGCAAATTCGGGCAGAACGGGAGGTTTGAGGTGGTCGGCAGTTTTCCCGTGTTTGGGTTGACGATTGCCGATGATCCGAGACGATATTGGAGGGTCGGAACTCGGGAAGAATTGCAGTTGTCTGGGTGTCTTGGTCAGTTAGGTTTCTGCAGAGTGGTTTTTTCACCGGCAGTTGAAGTTTGTGTCGTTTGAAGATCGGTCTTTGTTTGCTGGGAGAGGGAAGGGGGAAGAGACGGCGGAATTTGGCGTCGGTGAGCTCGATTCTTCTCCGGAAGAGGTTGTTGCTCGAAAGAAGATTTGTAATGTTGGCTTTCTGAGCGGTAATGATTTTCTGCGTACTTTTGAGTTTGTTTTTTAAGGAAGCGAACTTTTCCTGACTGGTGTACAATTTTTTCGTAAACAGACTAGTTTTTTTTGTTGAGATCCAGTTTGTGGCGAAGCAGAGCTTGGAGCACGGATTTCTTTGAAAAGTTTGGTGAGTCAGATTTCTTGGTCGGAGTGTGGTCTAATCCAAACGAGGAATCCTGTTCAGCGGAAGCTGATTTCGATTTAGGGTTCGGCATAATGGTTAGGTCCATCGGCGTAACGAGAAAAGTTAATTGTTGAGTTGTGGTGGTTGAAGCTTCTGCGGAAGCGGTTGTAGTATTCCTAGGGGGAACTACATTCAAGGCGGGGGCAGATACTGTTTTGTTCTTCGGAGACGGAGATAAAAGTAGAAAAGATCTGCAGGATGAGAAGTTGGTGGAAGAATGTGACGCACTGGATTTGGTGGTTTTAGGAGTGGATGCTGCTTTTGTAGCACTGTCCCGGGCCTTTTTTTCTCTGATTTGTCTAGAACGAATTGTGGAGGCAGCATCTTTTGGCAGATTAGAGGCCAATCCGTTGGGGTGATGGAGTGGAGAGGCAAATCCTGCAAGGGTCTTTGTCTAAATTGCAAGTCCGATGGAGCTGGCATGCGGTTTGGGGGTCGTACCTCTTCTTCTCCGATACGATGGCGGCACAAGTGCATGTGTCGGCTTTCTGACTTTTGCTGGATTCCAGCGACGAATTAATTTAGTTGATACCTTGCCGCCACAAACTTTTGGGGCCATTGTGTATGAACGATAGAAACGGTTGCAAGCGAGTGCAGTGGGTTGGGTTCGAGATAGGTGGAGACGTTCAGGACGGGAAGAAGGGGGGAAGTCTCGAGAGAGAAGAAAACCTTCGGCTCGAATGTAGGGAGGTGAGACCTGAGGTTCAAGAGAATTAGTGAAAAGGGGCGATGGTTCGGAGAGATCAGGATGTAGCCTGGCCATGTTTAGGATGAAAAATTGAACAGTCGAAGTGAGAATTGGACGGATTTAATGATTTTTTTGATTAATTTTGCGGTTGAAGGAGCAGTTGGAGTGAAACACTTTCAACGAAAGAGATGACAACAGGTGTTAGAAGAAGGGTTAAGAACGAGACACTTTTGCGAAAGATCAGGTTGGACAATTTCCCCCTCTCTCGCACTAAATATATTTTATAATTATTATTATTTTGAGGGCTGGATGTCGAAGCAGCGGGTGGTGATGCCAATTTGAAATGGACATTCAGTGAAGGAAATTACGTTCGAAAGAGGAGTGTGGCAGGTTGGATTGTTAGATGAGAGTCTTGCAGCACGAGAGACGGTCTCTGAGGGCTCCGTGTGACCAGAGCTGACGGGGGGGGGGGGGGATCCGCAAGGATTTCCCACAAGGGAAACAGTGGATGGAAAGGCAGCAGAACGTAACGAGTGATGCCGCAAAGAGTGTGGCAATTGGGAAAATCAGTGATTGATGACGGGGCGAGAGATGCTGTTTTGACGGAAGATACCACGTTGTGGGTTGACAAGGGTCGGTTGATGAGCAAGAGACTTTCGACAAAAGATCACCAGGGCGGCATATTTTCGGCGAGAGAGATGATGCAATGCGTGATGGTAAGGTGGACGGGGAGAGGTCCTGACGGCAGGTGTTGTATTGTCAATTGGTCAGGGTCTGCAGGGCGAGAGACTTTCAACGAAAGATCTTCAGAACGAGAGACTTCGAGGAGGAAGGGTGCTATGTGGATTGTCCAGTGGACGGGGTTGAAGGCTTCTGACGTGAGATGCCGTGTTAGGATTGGTTTGAGCCTCTGGACGTGAGACTTTCGACGAAAGATCTTCAAGGTGAGAATTTTCGAAGAGACAGGATGCCCTGCAACCTTCACCAATGTCGGTCGCCCTCGCCAAACGGCGAGGAAAATTCAACAGTTGGCGACTTGGTTTTTGGAGCTACTCGCCAAAAGGGCGACTGACTAACAAAACCCGACACTGAAATTGTCATATCTTCAGAACCGTTTTAGACAGAAACGATCGGTTTGCGGCGTTGCGTGCAGAATTACAAGGGCTCTCCAACCAAGTGTTCAATACTGTTGCCAGAAACTTAGCAGATTGGAGAGTTAGATTAATGCAAATAAATTTTTTAGCATTAAGTAGCAGCATAAGTGCTAAAATTGGTTCTACATGGCGAGGAGGTAATGGGCAATGGCGAGTGCGATTTTGATGTCTACCGGCCAAGTGGCGAGTGCCACACAATATACATTCGTGAAGGTTGATGCCCTGTGGGGCTGTCCAGTGGATAGGGCAGGAGACTCCCACGAGAGATGCAGTGATGCCAGATGGGATTTGAAGTGGGAGAGCGATAGACTATCGTGAAAGACCTTCAGGACGAGAGACTTTCGAGGAGGAAGTTTGCTGTATGTGGCTGTCCAGTGAACACGGCAGAAGACTTCAGACGGGAGCTGTCGTGAATTTCGACGAAAGATAACCAAGACCAGGGCTTTCGACGAGAGATGCCATGTTGTGTGACATCTATGGCCGCTTGGAGATGGAGAGAGTCGGCGGAGACGGTCGACGAAGGATGAAGGATGGAAGCATTTCTTGGATAGATCCAGGGACGCAGAGGGACATGTGTCGGCTTGGAATGGTGGGTGAGAGTCAGGCTTGAAGATTCCCGGACTAGGGACTTTCGACAGTTGGTGCCATGAGTTGTAAGAGCAAGAGCTTGGCAGAGAGGGCTTCCGATGAAAATTCTTGGAGCGAGAGATACGAGACGAGAGGGCTAGGGGGCCTCCGTCGATGATCGGTGCCGGGAGAAGATTCAGCGTTGCAGGCGGGCTTCTTCTTGGTGGGTGAAGGACAAGAGTTGAAGAGGGTAACAGCGGCGATGTGTCTTGCCGGAGGCTGGAGGAGAAGAGATGACTGGCTGACGCCGTAACACCATTTATGGATGGCCTGATGGGCGTCAGAGCTGGACGTATCAAGAGTGTTGATTCCTGCAGGGTAACAGAGCATCCAGGAACTGAATGCAGAAATTTACAGGTAGTGGATATTTTCCTCGCCGGCAAGTAGAAATAAGTTTGAATGTGGGTATAAACATAGGTTTCACAAACAAGTAGAGTTATACGTTTTTACTTAAACTTGAAGCTTTAATGGTGTTCATTGCGCCCATAGCATTTCCCAGATGCATGGAATTTCTTGCTTGCTTAAATTTTGCATATTTTTATTTTTCATCGTTCTGAAAGTGCAGCGAGCAAGTTTCTCAACAGTCTTTGCAATTACAGTATGTCTGAATTCTTTGAGTTCACTTCCAGTTTTGATTTGCAAGCAAGACGGCGGCAGCACAACAGTAAATTGTGATTCGTAATTGATTTGAATGGAGGTTTAGTTTGAAATTTCTACAAAATTTTGCAGAAAAGACGGTATTAGGCCTATACAAAAATTCAGGGATTCCAAATACTTCTTAAAAAAAACACGACAAGTTTTCGTACTCAGTTGCCAGCTACCCCATCCAACTTAAAAAAAAGTAGGAAAATACACAATTTTAACAGCATGAACATTTGCCATGAACCATGACATCATGGTAAAGTAACATCCCTGCTGATAACTGGCAATCGTCAAAACTGAAACCTCTTTAAACTAACACTCTTGAGAACCAGCAGGAGTGTTGCAGAGGTCGTTATTGAAGTCTGTATAGCACGTATGGCATAGATATGATCACAACTAGCCATTGGGTTGATGTGCTCAGGTTCCAATAAACCCTGATAAAACTTGCTTTTTGTGAAAGTTTTTTTTCCGACATTCTCGACTTTATAGGGGTTGTCAAGTGGGTACTGAATGTTTTTAAAGCTGCTATTGTAACTAAGGGCATACGGGTCAGCGTTTTTCCTGCCAAACCAATAGCAAGCTGACCAGTCAAAAAATAACTAGCAAGCTAAACACGCAAACAGTCTTACCTTCCGATAACTGATCTCGATCACGTCACCGATAATACAAGCTTAGGAACCAATACTCTGTACCAGTAAAGGTGAAGGCTAATTATTCAATTTTAAATTACAGTACTGTTATCAACATCGTAGGCTAGTTGGAAGTAGTCAAGTTGAGTGCAAATGAAACCTTGTAGCGAGACCATGTTTACTGCATCGGAATAATCTTGACAAATGATTCATCTCTGGCGTAATAATGCCACATGACGAATCTACCCTTGGCTCAGAAACCCTTAGCTTTTATATACTTTGACCACGGCCAAGGAGCAACCAACCACAGCATACAGTTACTGGGTCCAGCCCAGTTCTTGGCTGCAAAGGTTTTGCCAACCATGGCCAACAATTCTTTGATTCACTGTCCTACAATTTCATTGAAAATTCTGGTAGGCCTACTAAACCAAAAGTCACCTTGCTGCTCAACTGTCAGTAAATTTCACCGACAGCTGATCTAGAATACTAAGAATAGGCCTAAGTTTGTTGACAGATAAAAAGTATATAAAAACAGCATTATCTGTTTACGGGAAAAAATTATGTCGTACTGTGTGGTTTTGCTTTGTGCTGTGTATATTTCCGAACAAAACACAACTGTGACAACCTTCGGCCACTTGGGAAACTCCCAAGATTCGCATACGGTTGGTTAGGCTACTTGGGTTTAAACTGAACCAGTTTACAACATGTAGGGTTAGAGCAGTGCGCGGGGGGATACCGAACAACTGGCCTGAATTGCAGCACTTAGCTAAATGGCCCTAATCGCGTCCTCGCGTCGTGCTAAACAGGTGCCGTTTTTTGATGCGCGTTTCAAATGTGTATTGCTAAAATGCGGTTTCTAGTGGCCATGTAAACGTACAGTAGTGAATAATAGATGTCTATACATCATAGGCTAATTCATGTCTTTAAAATTGGCAAGATTTTAATTACAGCGCGATTATTGAGATGAGGTTACTTTTTAATTGCAAAACGAGATTAATTAGCCAACCCTATATTTTAGGAATCTGCAGTCTTCCAATACCTTACATGTTGGCACACGTTTGAAAAGTGACCGCTAAGACGTGACTGGTTGGATGGCGGTGAGCGTCATTGCACTCCATATGCGTAGGCCTATTGCCTACTCTATAGTGCATCGTAAGCTATGTTTCTTCAAATTATTTCACGAGTAGTGCCGTGGCCGTGACTGACTAGGCTTAGTAATAGCTTAATTTTTAAAGCAGGTATAAAATTTGGAAAAAATTGCAATCGTAGAAATTGGCTATGGTCCTTTTAGCACCATAGGATAGGTATTAGGCCAAGCTCTCTAAAAACTATACCCTATTTGAAGACAGTTTCAAAAAAATCAAACTTGGTCAATATTTGGACGAATTATGAATTTGGATTTACGTACAAGACAATGTCTGTTTTAAAGGAACACTGTCAGACATAATTACAAATCCTCGTGGCTTGGACTCCACAGCCCTAACCACTAAGGTGTAATTAGTGCAAGTTGCCGGGGTTACGACTATACTACTAAAACAATCCAGTATTAACTGATCAGACCTAGTAACACAACAAACGCCACACACACACTCTCAAAGTTAACTTTAGTTTCTAACAAAAAAAAATTTTGAAAATCAAAGTTAATTGAACACGAAGATAGACAAAGATTATTTTGGGACTGCCTTATCAATGTACAATAGTCTAGAATGGTTTAAAACAAATCTTAACGTATAAAATTGTAAATAATGCATAAAACCCGGATAAACACAGGGCACTATAGTCCTATACTATATATGTATAACCTATATACAAAAATTTAATAAATAAATACCAAAGCCGTTAGTCTTTGGCTATTTTTTCAGTCAAAGTTGTTACGGTAACTTCTGCAAATTATTTATAACAGCAGATACAACTTTGTTTACATATTCGTCGCTGTTATTGTTTGGCCTATTTCCAGGAGTGATTTCAAGGTCGAAATCAGGGCCATACAATTCAAAGTATGGATTATCAGGTATATCGGTACTTATAGCTATTCGTGTAACCACAGACATTAAATATGCCCAACACCTTGCAGTATTAGCAAAATTGTAACCACCTCCACCTAAAAGAAGAGTGGGCAAGCTCCACTGCAAAACATGAGCAACACAATTTCCAATTCCCTTTGGCGTCAGGTTAAAGGAATCCATAGGATCCCCAACTAACCCGTCGGCTCCACACTGACACACAACAGCGTCCGGTTTAAACTGCTCCCTTGCCGTTGACACGATCTTTGCAAATAGGCGGAAGAACTGGTCGTCTTTTATGCCGTCTAGGAAAGGGACGTTGACAGTGTGGTACTTGCCTCTGCCGAACCCAATGTCCGACACCCGGCCAGTTCCTGGGAAGAACCCCTTCTCAAACTTGTGGAAGGACACACACATAACAAGACCCGTGCATGCAAAAGCTTCTTCCACACCGTCGCCGTGGTGGACATCCAAGTCTATGTAAAGAATACGGTTAAATCTTGTCCGCAGTCTCAAAATTCCAAGTACAATGTCATTGACATAACAAAAGCCGGCAGCTTCGTCCTTTTTAGCGTGGTGCCACCCACCACCCCAATTTACGGCTATATCTGCAGAGCCGTCGACTAATGCCTGCGCTGCTGTAAGGGTAGCCCCTGCAGTAATAGATACAAATTCATACAAGTTGGGAATTATAGGGCAATCATAACCTAATCCAAATCCACTCGATTCCTCACTTAGATCATCAACACTGTCATCAGATCCCGAGTCACCATCCCCTTCTTTTTCTGGTTTACTTATGGCTTTGATATGGTCTATATAATCTTCTGAATGGAAGCTACAGAGTTCTTCTTTAGTTGCAGGTTTCGGGTTTAACACTTTTATTGCATCTAACAACCCATAGCTAGAGATGAGGGAATGAACTATGGATGCTCGACCAGTAATTCTTTCGGCACGATCGCATTCTCGTACATAATGCGGACTAGAAATGTACACTATTTGGGGATGGAGCCTATTTGGCGAGTTTACATTCTTGGGACTCACACACGGAAGATCCATTGTCTTTTCGATTCCAACAGTTGTCTGGACCTGAGACTAAGATTATGATCCGAGCCGAAACAACCTTTCTGTTTGTCACAAACACGTTCTCCCATTTGGCGCGCAACTTCGATCAAATACTTCGGGCGCCATCATGGCTGGTCGGCTGCTGTGGCGATCAGGTGCTTCGTGAAAACGGTAGCGCCCCCTACTTGCTGGTAGCTTGTCGTTAAATTAAATTTTTAGTACGATGCTGATAAAAAAAAAAATGGTAATGACTGAGAACTAAATTTTATGAATATGTGTATTTTTTCAAATTCAATATTGCAAAACGAAAGGTAAAAAAAAAGGCTGGTTGAAGTATCGCATCGAAGAAATCCCCGTTTGGAGAGGCGCTGCAATCGCTGAAACGTGCTCTTTTCTTTCTCTGCAAAACGGGATTGTCCTTCGTGATCGTCATGCTTGTTTCAATTTGCGGTGTCTTGATTGAGTAGAAAATTTGCGGATTGTCTTTGTGAATTCCTTGAAGATGGGCGGTGTGATTTTAGAGAATTTGAGCGGGCGAAAATTGAGCGTTTTGGTATTTGGATGGCTTTTGTGCGAGTTAGCATGTTTTCTGATTGGAGGATTGATAGGTAAAGTTGGATAATGCATTTGTTTACATCTCGCATAGACTTGTCAACGCATGCTGCTAACAATGAATAGTTGTGGTTGCCTTACACATTTGTTTTAAGTACTATGTGTGAAGAATTATTTTACTTCATTTTATGTGATAGAGTGATGCTGGGTTCTTGTATTTGCATTTTCATGAGCTTTCTTTGATTTATGTGTAGTTATAACATTCTTGTAGTAAGTGAAACTGAAAGCAACATATACCAGCGTACAGAGAATAATAAAAAATACTCCAGACGTATTTAATACTGCTGTTCCATATGTTTTGGGCTTCCCTGCACGTCGCACAAAAAGTGAAACCTAATTCCTGAGGTACCTGTTCCGGCATAAAGCCCAAACTCCACTTACCGAGACCAGCCAGCTAAGCGAGTATTGCGAGACCAAAGCTGCAAAGCGTGGCCTAGCACATTGCAACCTACATATACGCGATACGCGAGCTACAACATCTCGCCAAGGCAAGCGAAACCTTCTCGCGCGCTTCTACTCGGCCCAGAATCTTTCGGCTGGCGAGGCCACCCCACGCTCGGCTCGCTTTGCTGGCAGCCAATCAGGAAAAGGGAGTTGATGACGTTTCAGGCAAGATGGCGCCATAAACAAGCCGTTGCATATCCCTGTACTCGATCGGTTCGTCACTCAGTTTAGCTAAATATTTTAATTGTTAGACAAACCAAAATGAGTCGGCACTTAGATAGGAATGCATTTAATAATCTGGGCCATGAAGTGGCAGGCAGACTAGGTTCAAATCGCGCTATTGTTCGCTCAATTGTTCGCGCTATTGTTCGCTATTGTTCGCTCAAAACAGGCCACAGGCTGCAGAGCTAAATCACCGCTAGAAACGATCGTTCATTTCTCACAAAAGTTGGGAAACTTGCGTTTGTTATGAAAAACTAGAGAATAATCCACTGATTCCGAAAATGCTATTGTATGAATCTGAAAGTCTTGGAGTAATTAGCTATGAGCAAAAATATGCATTCATTTTAGAGCCAATCAGAGTCACGCTAGTGTACCGCAGTTTAGCCAAGTGGCTTGAATGCTCTCTTCTCTTGAGGAGCGAGAAGCGAGAGCTCGCCGGGAGGGTCGGCGAGGAAAACGGCACGCTAGTCCGTGTAGCGTGGCTAGCTTGCTTGCTAGTCTCGCGTAAATGGAGTTGGGGCTTAACCGTAGCCTATTTTGGATACTTTGCTGGGACAAGCTGCTGCTGCTTTGCAGGGTTTGAATTGTTTTAGAAAAATTGAATAGCAGAAATGCGACACAAAATACAAATTTGCGTAGCAGTCACGAAAAAATGATTAGCAACTTTAAAAAAAATAATTTATTTAGTAAAAAACAATACAAAAGTTTACTTTATTTGAAACAATAGCCATTTTTGTTTCACTTTTACTTTGCTACACGCACGGATGCTTGGGTAAAACTATGGCATACGATTTCCCAGAATACATGTGTGACATTTGGTCTGCCTATAATGTAGGAAGGGATTAGCATCTCCATGTCCACCAACACGATCATGACTACGCTGCTATGTTGTCTTATTTAATACAGTTGCGTCGCTAAATTGCGATACATTATTTAATTTTGCATCGCTAAAGTTTAAATTTGTGGTGCAAACTGCGATGCGATACCACTCATTTCGAGCCCTGCTATGGTACTTGGACTAACTCCTCTCTTCGAGAGGAATGGATCACTCGCCACAGTCGCATGTAAAACACATGTTTTAGAAACCGTTAAGCGACGTGCAGCTCGAGATGCGAGAGCCTCCACCATGAAGGGTCAAATTGTTCTGTGCACGCTTAGATGCAAACTGTCCACATCGACTCGCAACGTGAAAGTGAAAC
>JAHWFP010018449.1:62008-78152 GCA_023313725.1 Lithobius niger
GCAACACCCCGCCTGCCTTATAACAGCCACGCGCTGATCGCCATCCGTGCATATACCTCGCCAAGGTCAACTGAGATAGTAGAACGCAGCTACTGTCTCAGTTGGCATTGTGCCCGATAGACGAACCAGCATGAACCCATTAATCGTGTCGTCACAAACCGGAATGATTCTCGTATTTTAACATTACCTACAATTTATAATTTTCTAGTGTAGTCTCTTATAATTTTGCTTCGGCGATCTATTGGAATAATTAATTTTAATTTTTACCGCATTAGTCTTCTAGATATTTGATCTCGTGGTAATTATTAGCAAATTAGTACATGCACACACATTAAAAATATCATTACCAGTACTTTGTAGTTTTAAAATGCACACACATAGATGAAACATCATGGTTATTGTAAGCGCGCAAAGGATCATATAAGTGCGGAATGCACTTAAATAAAGTTACCAATATTCAACAGAAAATCTCCTAGACACCACATTTTAAAACGGATTTTTAGCTAAGGATTGACTAAAGGTAAGTAAATAAAACTTTGGGGCCGTACTTGATGTGGAGGTTCGAAAAAATGGCGCTAGGAGGAATGTCCTTTTAAAACACAAGACGGGCTGTTGGCCTGAGGAATACTGTGTACATCTGTACATCCAATGTTTGCTAAGTGCAGATTGGTTTAGTATGTAAAATGTACTACTAATGTACTACCAATTCCTCAGTAAAAACAGCAAAAATACTTTTTAGGGTGCAAAATCGACACAAAATGTATGTTGTCAAATAGTAAAATTACCATCTGGAGTTTGAGATAACGAGGGTAATTTTGAATTGGGCCAACCAAGTAGCACACAATTGTTTGACGTAAGCGAGTTTGAGTTAACGAGGTTTTACTGTATCATTTTTGGTGTTCTCTGTCACTAAAGCGAATTGAAAATGTTATCTATGTTAACCTCTTAATTATCCTTAACTTTCATTGCAGCTCCATCACCGTCTGCAGTTCTTCCAGTTTTGGGTACCAAATGCATTGACAAGGAAGGAAAGCCCTTACATTTTCCACGCGCCAAGCATGTCAAGTCGTGTGATAAGGTTCATCAGCTGACGGATGAACGTATCATTAAAGAACACATCACAGCTAATGATATTGTGTTTGCTTTTCAATTCCCTTTGCCAAGGGATGACGTAGAGTTGGACTATTCTCGCTGGCACCAAAACTTGATTGGTGTTCTTCAGTCCGATATCATGTATTCTACCGACCTAACACATAGTAAGTTATTTTGCTATTAACAAAAGTTGTACATTGTTCAGTTAAGGCGTGTATTTAAAAAAGCTAAAAATAAATTGGTGAAGATTTTTGCTATCGTAATTGCTGATATGGGTGCGTCTGTTTTTTTACAGTAATATACAGAATTGGGGGCACCTTTTGACTTAATTAGCAAATTTTGTAAATGAAAAAAAAATTAAAAATTGTGTTAACAGAGCATGGGTGATCATTCAAAAGTATACCAGGTTTTAATTTCTACATAGGTCAAGTAAGTAATTTACCATGGATTCAACTTTGGGATTTTGTAACCCTGCAAAGTATCGCTTTAAGGGTTCAACTTTATGCTTAATTTTGCATTGCATAATTACAAAAATTACTTTTTGTTATCGCAGAAAACATGGGTCTCTAAGCCCAGTAAAAAAATAAAAGTTGGTTCTCAGGTACCGCCCGCACCAAATTTTTGACAGGAAATAAAAAGAAACGATGCGGCCCTTCGTGAGAATGGAAATATAAAATTACCATTCTTGTCGTTAAATATTTGTATGGACATGTGGTAAGCAGAATTACGAGGCAGTGTTCTTTATTTTATCCAAAATAAAAAATAATTCCCAAAAATGTACGGCAAAATAAGGTTGAAAAATAAAAAATTCTGCCCGCCCGCACGAATTTTTTTAGGAAAAGGCCCGAGAACGAACTTTCTTTTTTAAGTGGCCTAAACGTACAACAATACTCAACCTTGACTCGATGCCAGTTGATTTCTGTTGCAAAGTTGGCTGCTCGACGAGAGTTTTCTAGTGGTCAAATTAAAAACCATTAGCTCAAACCTTTTTTGAGTTATATCCTTAAAACTGGAAAACCATTTATACACAATAACCCTTACAGTCCATTATGCAGCACTTGAGTTGTTATTATTAAGGCTTCACTGATATCGATACTGGATCGGATAGGCTGCCGATATTCGCGGTATCAGTATAGGCAACTTTCGCAGAAATATCGATAACTCTGGAACCGAACCGTTCGAGATAACGATGTATGGTTTGCGGTGTTTTGCTTAGGATATCACTGAGTATCTTCTTAGCAATGTTTCAACTGCTGGTTATTACTAAAAAGTTCTTTTTTTTTAATAATTATTGGACTTTTCCAGAAAACTAAACCGTTGGGGAAAAATTTGCAATAAATTAGGGTATCGGTACTGGTATCGGCAAAATTGTTAAAACCGGTTCGCTATCGGATTGGTAAAGTTGGTATCAGTGCAGCCTTAGATATTATCATAGCAAATCACAAACTATGTTCAGTAAATACTCAAACTTGCCACGATACTCGACTCAAATTAAAGTTACTCTACTCGCACACCCCTATGAGTTAGGCGCTAATTTTAATACAGTGTGTACTGGCCAGTTGGCGAGTGCCACTCAATCCATTTTGTGAGGATTGGTTTCAAATAAAGTACAGTTAAGAGCTAATTTTTAGCGGGGTCATGTCATGTAGATCGCAGAACATTTGCAGCCATCAGAAAGCTGGTGTAAAAAACACTAACCATTAAGGCTGTACCGAACAGATTTTGGCAGATTTTGTGCTGATCGACAAAAATCGCTTCGGCGATCAAAAACCTACAGATTGTCGACTTTTGCCAGGACCTTGACAATAAATAAAGTCTGTTTCTCCACATGCTTGTTACCTTTTGATTTAATTTAGGCTACGCCCACATGTTTTACATTGTGTAGGCTAAGGTTAATGACGGACAAAATTTTACTTTTATTTGGGTAAAACAAATGTATTCTAATGTTTTCATTAGCCTGCAAATTTGTTAACCTACAAGTTTGTGTAAGCCAGAAAAAAATATTGTTAAAAATCTGTAGCGATCGGTTCGGTTAAATCGGATTTGTACGCCAATCAATTTGTGTCTGATCGGATCGGAATCTGTTTGGCAGAAAAACTGCTGATTGGTACAGCCTTACTAATCATGATCCCGTTATTCTTTTCCTCTCTAGAACATAGAGCTGTTTTGACGCTCGATATAAAACTTGCCTACCGGAACTTGGAGGACAAAGAAGACGATTGGAAGTTGCTTTCTTCATCACTCGAAGAAAGAACTTTGGACTGTAGTTTGCCTCATATGGTAAAATTAAATTCACTACATATTCGGTTTCATTCCCAAATTTCTTGGAAATCGTACATTTTGTTTGTAGTCATCATTTAATGTCATAAACTTAAAACGGAAATTTTTTTCAGCTTACTAGCGAAAAATTGTTGTCAAGTTTCGTTGCTAATGTACATTAGTAAAAAAAATATGGGGCACGAAGGAAAAGTTCTCTGTTTATGGCGGACTAGAAAATTTAAACATGAAATTTTCACGTGCTGATGGCCTTGGGGATTTATGATTCAACCTATTCAAACGGAGCAATGGTACCAGGGCTCACGAAATATCACGGCATGCTTTTCCGAAGTGTTGTTACGTAACATGAATCCCGGCAATTGCTGTGAAGTTTTTACTAATCCTCGTTTCTTAACACGACTCTGCATTTGCCGTAACATTAATTGGCATCATAATACGAACAGTGCAGTTTTGCACTGAATACCAACGTTCTTATATTTTAAATATAAAAAGATCTTTCGACTTGCCGTTTACGAAAATTTCTACTA
Source organism: Lithobius niger (assembly GCA_023313725.1). Lineage (NCBI taxonomy): Eukaryota > Metazoa > Arthropoda > Chilopoda > Lithobiomorpha > Lithobiidae > Lithobius > Lithobius niger. The sequence continues at coordinate 65,905 of JAHWFP010018449.1, forward strand.
CTTGTGAATTTAATTGCATTCAGTTCCTGGCTGTTCCTTATCACACTTGAGGTTTTTCGCTCTCTAGTGCCAGTGTGCAACCCCACTGCGCATGCGTCACCATGTGCAGCCCTCCTATAAAAGCAGACGGCCCGGGCATGGTGGCCATCTCTTTTCCTCAAGCCCGCGCCGAAGAAGCATCACTCCTACCCTTCAAGCCTTATCTTTTGCCTCTTGAATACACATCAAGATGAAGCCTTATCTCCGCATCTCCCTCTACCTCTCAGCTCCATTCAAGACCATCGCCTCACGTAAGAAGATCCTCCTGAAGCCTTCGCGATAGTCCAAGATGGCGTCGTATCATCTCTCGCTTGAAGCTTTCACGAAAGTCCAAGATGGCGTCGCATCATCTCTCGCCTGAATCTTCACAAAGCTTGACACCTCCAAGATGGCGCTCCATCATCTTCTTTCTTTATCCAGCATCTTCGTCAAAGAAGGTCTTCACCCGACTCTTCCAGACGACTGCCATTCAACTTCTCTCGCCACTGCACATCGACAAACAAGCTGCATTCCTGCGACCCTCGTGTAGCCGACAGATGGCTCTGCTTCACTTCTGGCACCGACTAAATTAAACGACCAACAGCGTCCGACAACCGCCACGTGGGCCCACTGTCATTCACCTGCCATCGCAGCTACTGAAGCCTTCATTCCTCGACGATTTCAGCCGCTCACCAACCGCTTTAATGGCCCTGCAAACCCTTGCCCGTGACCACCCATTACCTTGCCGAATCTCAGCTTTTGGTTTCCGAAGAGCCAACCATCGTTGCCTCCCGACCACAAAAGCCTCCCGGTTCGCTCCCTTGCAGGAACCGTCCCGTCAACTCATCGTCAGCCGGACTCCTTGCCACAGCATCCGACCCGAGACAAGCGCCCACTTCCTCCGCAGCTTGTGCACGTCAAGAAGAAGCCTCACCCTGAAGATCATCACTTTACGTCAAGATCAAGCATCTGGCCCCAATTCCTCTGTGGATGTATGCCATTTAGAGGTCCGTCGTCCAGCCGATCTTCAGCTAAAGTCCCTCGTCCAACAGACTGATCGTCTGATCCTCTCACCCTGAAGAGCTCTCAAGAAGCTTTGTCGAAAGCCTCTTACACTAAGAACTTTCGTCGAAACCCTGTTACCTCATGAACCTTCGTCTAAAGCCTCTCGACTAAAGAACTTTCGTCGCAAGCCCAGTGTCTCAAAAACCTTCGTCGAAAGCCTCTCACAACGAAGAACTTTCGTCGAAAGCCTGTCGACTCACGAACCTTCGTCGAAAGCGTCTCACCGTGAAGATCAGTCGTCGAAAGACTCTCCCCAGAAGAGCTCACACCGAGGTGCAGCGCCTTTACATCTCTCATCGAAAGTCTCTCATCCCGAAGATCTTTCATCGAAAGTCTCTCGCTCTGAAGACCACTCACCATAGTTCACGTCAATCATCTCTCGTCTAAAGCATCGAAAGTCTGTCGCCTTTGTGATCTCTCATCAAAAGTCTCTGGACCCGCTGCACCTCACCCATCATCACCCGTAGCTTCCCCATTGATGCCATCAACTCTGTCTGGAGCTCGAGCCAATCAACACCATCCTGCCACGTTGAAGCTGCTATCGTCTGCCCACAGTTGTGTCTTGGAGCTTCTCATCACGTCATCAGACGACTGATCCTTACTACCACTCCCCGGCTTCCAATCCTTCCTGGAAAAAGATTTTTCACCTGAAGGGAATCTTCCACCTTCGAGAAGACATTTAACCCACAAGAAGAGCTTTCACCTGAAAGAAAGTCTTTCACCAGCAGAAAATTTTCACCTGTGAGAAGATCTCCGAATTACAACGAAATCTCTTTACTAAGAAGTCCTTCACCTGAAGGAAACCTCTCGTCAAAATGAAGATCTTCACCTGGAAGGAGATCAATCACTCCAACATGAACTTTCACTCAAAAAAAGTTATGCCGTTTCTCCTCTCAACTTGCTTCAGCTTCACCATTCCATGCGACACCCACGCAAGTTTTCCAAACCAGCGGGACCGATTTTCCACAACGGTGATTTCCATGCACCATGACACAACCTAGGAGACAGCCTGCTCCATGCCAGCTCCGTCAAGTATCACCATGACAACTGCTTCATGCTTTCCCTGCCCGGCCTACTCTCACTAGACTGCCAACCTCCGAACGCCGTCAGAAGCTCTATCGGACCGCCAATCAATCACTGCCGCCATTCTAGCCTCTTGTTACCAACGATTTCATTCGGCTACTGACCCTCCCATGACCATCTGCAGTCCCTTTAACTGCCTTCGGTCTTCCACTGACAAGAATCCTCCGCTCAATCAAATCGCTGCTGCACTCCAGGCCTCTGTCATTATCTGCCAGCTTGGTCCTCATCAGCATTAATCACAGCCTTCTTCTTTCAGCTGTGCCCGCTCATCCTCGGCACAACCCCTCCCGTCGCTGCCAACTGCCTCTAAACACACTTCGTGGCAGCCTCTTCGGACCACAGTCATCCTGCACTCATTCAACCCTTCGTTGTCTCGAAGAACCCATCACTGTTCTCTCCATCAGATGTGATCCTTGCCTGACTGTAGATCCGTTACCCACATCCTACGTCAATGGAAATAGTTTGTGTAAATAAAAGATCCTTCACCCACATCCCCCGTCAAATGATAATCTTTTGTCGAAAATCCTCCAGCCAATTTCTCCCTTCTCATCTCAGCTGCTCCATGAACTCAACGGAAACTCAACACTAGCCTTCTGCCCGAAGACGTAACAATCGTGACCCAACCTCTCCGCAGCATCCCAACTTCCTTACGGTCAACATCATCCATCGTCGTGTCTTTCAACCTCACCATCACCCTCACCACTGCCTCGGTGATTACATATGACATGGGAAGAAAACGACTATGACTACTGACAACAACCACTGGATCATCGTCCGTCCTCATCACTTCGATCCTCTCATCCTTCGGCCGTAACCAAAGCGACTCGGCATTGACCCACCAATGTAATGCATCGACGCACGAACTATGCCGTCAGGGGTTGTATTGCTCTACCATACTTATGGCCCCAGCACCTCTGTCATCCTCGGCTTATCATCAGCCCCTCGTTTAAAAAAAAAAAATCTTCGACCATGGCTCCGTCAACCCACCAACACGAATTCATTAACAAGCTGACCATTAATTCAACCAGGAAAATAACATAGCAACGACGTGTCAACTTCATCAACACGACACTACCCACACTCACTAATCACCACTGGCCATCTGAAACTTTTCAGGACTAGCCAGCCATCTACCTGGCCAAGAAACACCACAGCGACCCAAAGCTTGTCATCATTCGCTGCAACGTCTCACAGACATGTCAACCTCACCAGCAGTACAAGTCTGGACCCATTTGGGAGCTGTCCACACGGCAAGGGGCACTATCCTCACACACTTGAATCTGATGCTCCTTCATGATCAACATCTCGGAACAACGTGGAAATCTCGCCAACAGCGATACAGGTCTAAGCTCAGGATTCAAGACACTGTCCATTTTCCTGACACGCCACTGCCATCGACCACACCCTATCAAAAACAAAATCCTTCGCCATCCACTTCTCATAACATGTCAAGACATGAATAAACTGACCACACCAACCGGATCTCCTCGCCACGCCACATGTGTCTAAAGTCATCCTTTATTTCCACAAAACTCATCCATGTGTGACCATGTCTGCACTCTTAGCCAAGACTCAAAGACCCCCCCGCAATCCCAAAGCCAATCATCATTCATTCACTTCCGAAATCATGGACAACAAACCTAACAAGCACTCAATCCTGTTCTACCGTACACTTAACAACAGATGAGTGTCGAAGAGGCCGAAACTTTTTCCTTCCATTCCCCAAAAGGAACCAACGGAACCCCTGCCACAACAACCACAAGTTGGATTAACAAGGCTATCCACAACTCAGGGCATTAGAGACTCCTTGGGCACTCCTCACCCAAGTCTCCATAACAAAACCCTCCATGCTAAGAAGCCATTTGTCTTCACAAGCAACAACCTCTGCGACATGTCAAGACAAGTTATGAGGCTACACTGTCTGCAGAACTCATTACCATCAGCCAGATGTGTAGTCCAACCACTTTTAAGCACTTATTAACAGAAACGAAGCCCTCAGAAGACTGCAAGACCCTCCAACACAATGGTTTCTGTTCATTCTCAACATAGTGCGAAGTTTTGTGAAACTTGTTGTGGGAGCCAGTCCGCAACCCAGGGTAACTCGTCGTGATGGTGCCCGCCACCTATATTGACGAGGTCAACTGTAAATGCAATTAAATTCACAGGTAGTAGAAATTTTCGTAAACGGCAAGTAGAAAGCCCAATTTTACCTGGGGGAGGTCAAAATTGGTTTCTACTTCTTAACTGAAAATTTATACTACCTGTAAATACCCACCCTACCTCCCCTCTTGAGCCACCATCACGGTTGACATATTGAGAGGAAAAGAGATGGCCACCATGCCTGGGCCGTCTGCTTTTACAAAAGGATACGCATGGTGATACATGCGCAGTGTGGTTGCGTACTGGCCGTATCTAGACAGTGAAAAATCTCAAGTGTGATAAAGGAGCATCCAGGAACTGAATGCAATTAAATTTACGGGTAGTATAAATTTTCGGTTAGGAAGTAGAAACCAATTTTGACCTCCCACCAGGTAAAATTGGGCTTTTTCTGGGTGCCGTTTCGAAAATATCCGTTACCTGTAAATTTTGTATTCAGGAAAGTAGCATTACAGGAACTGAAAGCAAAAAATTACAGGTAGTGTATATTTTCGTTTTTAGGCAATAGAAATCAATTTTGGCCTCCCGGAAAAATTGGGCTTTATCTATTCCACCATCGCGTTCTATTTAAGTTGGCCTTACATTAGAAGTCTTGAATCATTCAAATATTTTATATTTTTTTTTGCCATGAGCTTCATTATAAATGGCGTGGGGGACCCTGAAGAGCTAACAGCATTTAGCCGACTAGGTTGTAACACTTTTCACGACCCCTGGGTACTGTGCTGCGTGTATAGTGTACCACGCTACGTTTCACATCATCAACATGATTGTTCTTAGTCTTGCTTTGGTTTTGGTGGTTCGTAATGTTTTTTTCTGTTTTCGTAGCAAAAGGATGGCTACTTATACAATTGCTCTGTGTTGCCCCTATTTGAACTTGGCAGTGTCCATCATGACTTCTACCTAATCAACATAAGAGTGCCTACACAAGAAAACAGCACAATGAATAGAGATATTGGCAAACTGGTGGACTTTACTTTGGTGGTAAGTTGGGTACAAAACAAATGAAACGTCTAGTCTTAAAAGAAATTCTTTTAAGCGTTATTGAAGTTTTGTTTTCACTTTTTTTTTTTGGATTAGGCGATACACCAAAATGGCGGTTTCACCAAAGTATGGCTTGCACTGAAGACCTTCTTTTTCCCCTGCATCATTGGTATTATGATTTGGTATTGGAATAGGATTCGCCAGCTGTCTCGACCATCTGTGTTATTGGAGCAGATGCTTTTTGCTGTTGGCTCAGCACTCACCTTACTTAACTGTAAGTGTTACAAAACTATTTTCGGAATTAACATTCAATAATTCTTTAACCCAATTTTGGATCAAAATAGCGTCATACAAAATATTTAGGGCTTAATTTGGGTTGATTTGAGATGCCACAACTGGTGTCAGACTAGGGTAGATGTTAAAGGGGCTAGGAATGGAGAACGCTATCAATAAACAGCGAATGTTTTGTGTGCTTGCTGGTTTAACGACTGCTCAAGTTTCCCAGTGACTTGGTGGTGATCATTCATTAATTTCCCCAGATCACAGCCTTCCAAATCGGAGTTTATTGGTACTCTTCCCCCCCCCCCCCAATCCACCCCTGAAATCTAGGGCTACGACTAAGGCTTTACCGAACTTAAAGACAGGTTTGATTTTACGTTGTGTCCTGTGGTGTTTGGGACGATTTGCACCTGGTTTGGTATTCCGGAGATAAGTCTGTTTGCATCACCTGCGACGGCCCAACTACATGTTTTGGGGCGTCGGTCCGATGCCTGGGCGCGTAGTGGTGGATACCTTTAGCATATCTTGGTTGGGACGATTTTCATACAAGTTCCCACCGTGACTTTTGGTGGATCGGTATCTTTCCAAGATTTTACATGATAAGTTGCAGAAGGCTCTGATTGTGACACCAGACGTGGAAAGCTGCCGATTGGTCCGTGTTGATGGAGTAGATGGCGAGGGCGGGACCCTACCATTGCCACAAATGCAGGACCTACTTTGGGACCCATATACGTATTCGGTGGTAGCCTATTGGGGGGCCTTAGGCCGTCTAGTGCGTCGGGTCAGTCTGAAGGGGACGGTAGCACCACCGTTTTGTTTTATTATGGTAAGATTCCGGGAGTTAGCACATTTTTCTAATCTATCCTATTAGTAACACAGATGAGGATTGGTTCACGAAGAAAAAATGGCAATTCTACCAGGGTAAGGTTCTTAACCTTGCATTAAAATTACGGTACTTCGAATGGAGAACGACGAAATCTGGGTTACAAAAGTCTTCCCGCTGGCCTTCCTGCTCGAAATCTGTACGAGATGGTTTTGGTGGTTGGAGATTCTTGCGAAGGGACTCATGCTGCGTTGCTAGGTGAGTGGTGTACCGAGTTTGTGGTGTGGATCATTATTTCGGATTTGTGTGATCCCATTTCCTGGTAGCAGCCGTTGGGACAAGCCGCAAAACGTGGCAGTGTTGAGATGTGGTGTTACTGTGCTGTGTGGCGGCCTGTTTGACATACAGTGTCGAGTTGAATGTGGCATACGGTGTCAAATCGGCAAGATCCGGCATTGAGAATGCAATTTGGTTGCAATTGAGAGTCTGTTGCATGCTGTGTGCGCACATGATGAATGAGCGAAGGCTGGGGTTTGTCGTGAATGATGCCGAGACACGGCAAGCTGGCAGTTTAGCGGGATGATGAGTTATCCGCCATTGGTGCATCGGAATTGATTTTAAGCATGACTTAACAGGGCCAGATTGGGCCTTTGTATGTTGGTCGATGTGGTAGCCATTTGGGTGAGAATGGAGTTGCCGACGGATAACCCTCGTATTGCCCCATGGTGGCACAGGCGTGATCGAACGTGTGCTCGCTACTGCAGTGGATTTTGTGTCCCTGATTTTTCCTGTGCTTAACCCAATGGGGAAATTCGTGTCATTTTAAATTGAAACTTGAACGACTACGTTTGGATACGTGGATACCGTACGGACACGTTGAATGAGGCCGTAAAGAGTTTGAGATGATACTGGTGGATGCCTAAGATGGATTTGTCCCAGGCATATTATGCAGTACCAGTAGCGATAGGGACCCACAATTTGTTGGAAATGTACACTCTTAGGTTTCTCTCATTTTCAAGTCCAGTCCTTTTGTGCTGTCGACCACCCTGGGTATTTGTATTAGAGGTGTACCGATTCCGATACCGGTTCTGAGTACGGTTCCGTGGTATCGGAACTGGTACCGGAACCACTATCTTGGTTGGCCGATGCTGACTACCTTAAAAAAATTGGCACAGACCACTAAATCACTTGATATTGTCGTATACTTTCCCTTTTCCAGGAGTATGCATTAGTTGGAATGAATATCTGAGAGATCTAGGAACAAAAAATTAATTTCAGTAGCTTAAATCATCGTAAAACTGCTTGATGGTAGAATCTTGGATGAATAACTCCCACGTTTTCATTGGGCCACTTACCTGTTGACACCAACTTTTGTTGAGTACTTTGCATCATGTAACCATAAAATCCCATCTATTGTGTGCGCGGCGTATCTTGAGTCCTGGAAATATTTTTATGAGCGGTTACGTCTTCCTGGAGGGAGCGGCTTTAATCGACGGCCGCCATTGTTTTTGTAACCATTTTGGATATCAACAAGGCACTCAGCTACCAAAAACGTACAATCGATTATCTGTCTTCGTTCTGCAGTGAACTCAAGATAGGCTGCGCACACTTTAGGATGGTAATATCCAAGGACGGAGTTTTTACACGATTCCACGATCGTGGAAAATTATCATCTTTCCAAAAAAAAAACAATAACACATTCTGTCTAAGAGTAAAATGTCGGTTACAGAGTCTAGGTTCCATTTTGTATCGTGGAATTTCGTGGAATTTGAGGTTTGCCGTGGAAAATGTCGCATTTCGTGGAATTCCGCTTAATTTGAGTTATAGTTAAGATTTTTCAGCAGTAAATGATAATAAAAATTGAGATTTACAAATCTTTTTTTAATCGCCTGTTCGGATATACTTGATAGGAATGCTGACAGGAGCGTTCTAGTGGTTTCGTATCTTATAATTCCGGTTTTCGTCTTCACTGCCGTCTTCTAGCTAATTTGCTGCTGCACCCACTCGTGGAATTAGCCGATTTTATCGTGTAATTTTGCATTTTGTCCATCGCGGATCGCGTCGCGGAAAAGGAAAAATTTTATCGCGGAAAAATTCCGTCCTTGGTAATATCCTAAGCAGAATACGTTACAGTTGATTCCTGTTTGTTTAAGGATGTCAGGGCATTATTATCATTAAGTTGTTTCCTATTTTGTTTAGCGTTTCTCTGCTTGTTAAAGTGGAGCACCATTTTGTTTCTAAATCGTGCGTTCGATTGGAATCAACTCGGAGTCAACACTGCTAGCATTAAATCCGGGCTGCAAAAATCTTCAAATATCCAAAGCTTTGCTAAGACTTACGCAAAGCATCCGGGTTGCAAAAAATCTTCAGGCATGTTATTATTTAGCCTAATTATTTTTAATTGTAATTAAATTTTTTTTATGTTAAGTTTAAAAAAAATTGAATTTTATACATCCAGAAAACAAAACTTTAAATCGTATCAGTTTCACTAAAGGCTTGGACCAATCCAAGAAGCAAAAATCACATTTAAAAAATGCAGATCCAGGGCAGAATTTAAAAAAAATAGCTTCAACTTTCTGGTTATTTTAAAATAGTTTCTTTTTAACTTAAATTTTTTAATTTAATTTTAATTTTTTAAAATTAAATTTGATACATCCGGAAAGCCAAAATTGTAAATCATATCAGTGCCACTAGAGAAAGGGCTTGGCATTAATCCTGGAAGCAAAAAGCCTATCTAAAAAAAATCGTGATACATTATTTTAACTATTTTTTTTTAAATTTTAATCTAATATTTTAATTAAATTAAATTTTTAATCTTAATTACACAAATTTGTACATATCAAAATTTTCGTTTAAAAATGTATGTAAATTTACACAAATTTGCTACTGCAGAATTCTGGACTCCCTGAACATAATTAATTCATATTATTAATTTTTTTTTCCATTCGCTGTAGCATTGCCATGTAGCAATCGGAACTGGTACCGGAATTGGAATTATGGTATCGGTACACCACTACATTGGTGTTAGCTGTTCGGATACCTGAGATGAAAAGGTGTGATGATTTTTGTGTATCTGGAGGACAATTTTTGTATACTATTGGGGCTGTCTGCTGTGAAAATACGACATGTTGTCCTTGGGATTTTGGGTAGACTGGGTTTCCCCACGATCTTTGTGAAGAGTATGCTCAAGCCGACAGTGAATCTGATGTTTATGGTGACAAAATTGACTCACTTAGGGCTGAGCCGGTAGTGCTGTTGCTTAAAAACCTGGTTTGCTGCGTGAGGTGCACTGCGACCTTGCAGCGCAGGGTCACGGTGTTGGAGATTCCGTCTCCTGGGATTGGTACAAATTTGAGGGTGTGGTTTGTACTGTACAGTGGAGTATGCTAGGCTGTACATCCGGTTTTGGCAATACCATTTGCATGCGTGGACACTTTCCGGGAGCGGCTGGTCGGCGAGTCAGTTTTCATTCGGTCCGACATTCTGGTCGGGGTGACCTATGTCAATAAGCAACTGGTCGCGGTGGACATTTTGTTCGCGGTGTGCCAGGTGGTGTGTTATCAGCTAGGTTACGACTTGACATGATAGAGTGATTGTTAGCAAGTCACCCTTGCGCAAATCGTGGTTAGAATAAGGGGTTTACAGTCGTATCGTTGATGGATGCGTTAGATTTAGGATGGGGTGCGAGCCTGGGCGCAGGCACTGCGCAGAGTAGGTGGTTGCCCAGTGGAAAGGGTTTTGCACATCAATGTTTGTGAGTTGCTTGCCACGTTCCGGGAGCATTCGGTTCGACATTCTGGTCGCGGTAACCTATGTCAACAAGCAGATAGTCGCGGTGACCTATGTCAATAAGCAACTGGTCACGGTGAACATTCTGGTAGTGGTGACCTATATCAATCAAGGTGGAACCAGGTCACAGGAATTTACGGCCCAGGTTAGGGAAGTATTGGCCTGGCCGCTGCGCGGGCAGGTCGAATTGGGCAGCTAATGAGCTGCCGAGGTATTTCCCGGACCGTTTGCATTTCAAGTTCAGGGGTCGTAGAGCCGATTTACGTCAGCGACATCTCCTCAAAAACCAGACACATTTGCTTCTATTCTGATCCGACGAAATTCAAGTATGCGGGTGGGTGACTTGCAGTAATAATAATAATAATAATAATAATAGAAGGTGTCGGCCAATAAGCGTACAGCTTATTAGGCCCAAGCGGCAGATGTTAAGTGGAAGGTTTTACCACCATCAGGAACAGTTGTTTTTTGCCGCATGAGGGAGGAAACCCTCGTGCGCCAGTGCACCAGTACACAAGGTATTATGCTCTAGTTCATTTAGTTAGGGCGGGTTTAGTTCGCTAACCTCTAAAAAGATCTCTCAGCAAAAAACCGTTGTCAAATAGTACACGATCAGTGGCTGACGTCAGCACTTCCTCAGTGTAAAGGAGTGCACTCAACGCCGATCATACGAAAAATTGCGACATGTAACTACGCATTTCGGCAAGTCAGCTCTTCAACATTGCGGTCGGTTAGAGGCTATCGTGTACGTCAAGATTGCTCCTCTCTTATGGCGCAGAACAACACAAAGTGAGTCATCACTTCCTTTGCGGTGATCTGGATGGTACACCGAATTTCTGTGATTGAATCTGGACTTATGGCGATGCTCGTATAAGACTTTTGCTGTTATTACTGCACCATCCACGCTGCTTTTCGGGTGCGATATACGGTATTTTATTACGCGTATTTGTGATGTTGTTTCCTATTGAACGAGTGAACAAAGTGAATGATGTCCTGTTTTCACAGTGGCGGGCTGGCCAGAGGGAGGGAAGGGCAGGATATTTCTAATGGCCTCTGACTTTCAGATTTTTTAAAAATCCGTAACAGGAAGACTCACGTAAGTTTTATTGGTTCGACATTAGTTTTAACCACACAGATTTAAAATTACAAATAATAATACGGTAATAAAGATAATTATAAAACGCTAGTAAAACAAGTATTTTGTATTGAGTAGCCTAACAAAAATTGGCCACATGAAATTGCAGTGTTATATTCAATGAGGACTTTGTCACAATTTTCGTGTGAATATTTTAACTTTTGTTAACACACCTAAAAAGTGTAAATAAATTTAAAGTAGTCAACCTCACTTACTCTCAGCGCAATAGAAAACCAATATCAGCGTCCGATGAAAACTTATCTGGTCAGTGATTGCATCGTCGCACACAAGATTCTGTCTCATTTGCCGTATCATAGTAGCAAACGTTACGAGACAATTTTTGTAAATATAATGTGCAATATAGTAGATATTCTTCAGTACAACATGCATTTAGATTATGTAGTAGTCCTAGTGGTATGTCTCCCGTTCCAACTTCATACGTCAATTACAGATATATTTTATTCTACCATACGACACGTTGAATTACTAATGCAGTGTTAGTGCATCTTGTTTAGCTTGTCTCTCTTTTTACCATTTTATGCCCCTTGCTGTCTCTTTCCTAGCCTTCTTTTTGCCCTTTTTTGGCCTCTAGGGCCATTCGCTGGTTACAGCACCAGCGTTTATCGGGTCAGAAAACCAAAATACGACTTATTTTTTTTTTACAAAAAGAGTAAAAAAGGGCACTTTTTCGAAAAGGGCAGGGGCAATGCCCCGCATCCTTCCCCCCCCTCCCCCTCCTGTGCACTCCACTAATTTTAACCAGCTCAAAACGAGCTTTCCTATGGCTTAGGTCCTACACTTCAAGATGATCTCAAACGACTTTGGAGTTAGGCTATTAATCAAAAACTAAATATCAAAGGAGAGATGAGGATGAAAAAATAGCGTAGTAGTGATATATTCTGTTGTTTACTCCTTTTTACA
>JAHWFP010018450.1:0-26977 GCA_023313725.1 Lithobius niger
TACTCACCCTCCCCCCATCGTAACAGATAATAACACATTTGCTGAACTCCTCCTCCAGGCGTTACGTAATTTGTGAACGCTCCCTATTGTAGGTTGGGAGAACTTCGTTACAGTAGGGAGAATTTGTTTTTTTATCAGCAAAAAAAGCATTGTTTCAGTTAGCACGTGATGGCTTTTTTCTAAATAACTACTTCAGTTAAACTAAAATAACCTTGAAAAGGCACATGTTCACATAGGAAGCTATGATTTGAGCCTATTCCCATGATTTTTGGTGGTGTAGTTTGACCTGTAGAGAGGACAGACGAAAGCATCCCCAGAACAACAACAACAAGAAGCAGAACAAGAAGTTGTCTATTTGGCCCCGCTCTGGATCTCGGCTTTGGCTGGACCGAATTTCACCATTTTTGGACTGTAGAGAGGCCTTGACTAGTCGAGGCTGGATTCCAAATTTGGCTTTAAAATGTTCACTTTTGACGGAGTTATAAGCTCTCAAAGTTGAGAGTTTAACACAGAGACCCTAGGCTGACCCTTACTAACACTGGCTATCGCCAGTGTTAATATTACTACACCGTGAGTACAGAATGGCACATTATCAATATCATGATCTTCAGACTCGGAATCCACGTCTCCGGAAATATCTAGACACACGCTAGTATGTCGTGCCAAGTTAGGCAACAATCATCACAACAAACATCACATCAATTCAATTGTCGAGGTTGTAAACCATTGTAGCGCGGCGCCATAGTGTCAGTGTCTTATATCTTGAAGCATAGTTGGGCACATTTCAGGTACTTGGTAGAAAATAATAATGTGGTACAAAAGCTTAAATTGCAATCAAGAGAAATGACCCACCTGACAAAAATTAACTCGTGTAGGAATGCCAGCTAAGCTGCTTTCAATGCAAAATCTGACACTCAATAACGTTGAAAATGTGTAACTAGCTAGCTACTTGCTAGTCCGCTCATCCCCATGTTAATTTCCATAGGGTGATTATTCATCGATACCGAGATAACGGGAAGGCTTCCAGCTATGAAATTGGACGAATGGGTGCACTACAATACGAACTGCGTACCTTTTATGGTTTGGAGCCTGGGGGCGTAACAGGGACGGCGCGGGAGGGCGCGTAAGTACGAAAATATTGTTATAACCATTGTTAGTATTGTCGGCATCGTCTCTTATTGGACGGCCAAAGTTCGGACAATGACAACGTGTATATTGACGTGCGTGCCTAGACACACACTAGTGTAGCACGATAAATCTAAACAACGTTGCCAAAGAAATTGTATTCACATCCAATTCAAGTCGAAAAATAAACCAACTCTAAAGACAAAGCAAAATAAACAAAGCCAAAAACTGGTGAAGAGGCCACCAACTCTAAAAACATAGCAAAATAAACAAAGCCAAAAACAGGTGAAGAGGCCACCAAGTTGAGAGTGGTTCGGCCCTGCAAAGGAGTGATATCAACACGCCAAAACTAACGAAATAAAATAAGTTCTAACAAAGTTAAAACCAAACCGAAAACCTATAAAGATGTGACCAAGTTGAGAATGGTTCGGCCTATAGGCAAAAAGTAGTATTAAATTGTGGAAAACCAATTTCTTGTTGACATGCCACTTTATTACACATCTCCACGGTAGTGGAGTTGAGTCTAATACACAATTTAAAAAAAAAGACTGATATCATATCAAAAACCAAAACTGGTTAAAGGGGCCGCCAAGTTCCGAATGGTTCGGCCCTTCAAAGGAGTGATATCAACACACCAAAACATTCGCCAAGTTAATCGCACCGCTTAATAGTTCGAAGGTTAAATGAAAACTAGAACATTCCATTATTCGGTACGATTAAGTTGGCGAATGTTTTGGTGTGTTGATATCACTTCTTTGAAGGGCCGAACCACTCTCAACTTGGTGGCCTCCTTACTAGTTTTTGGCTTTGTTTATTTCTCTTTGTTTTTACACTTGGTTTATTTTTAGTGAATTGGACATGAATACAATTTCTTTGCAACGTTGTTTAGATTTATTGTGATACACTAGTGTGTGCCTAGGCACGTACGTTAGGATACACGTTCTCATTATCGGAACTTTGGCCGTCCAATGAGAGACGATGCCAACAATACTAACAATGGTTATAATAATATTTTCGTACTTACAAGCCATCCCACGTTATCCTCGTTACACCCCTAGGTTCCAAACCATAAAAAGGTACCCAGTTCGTATCGTACTGCACCCATTCGTCCAATTTCATAGCTGGAAGCCTTCCCGTTATCTCTGTATCGATGAATAATCACCCTATGGAAATTAACATTGGGATGAGCGGACTAGAATTATCTAGCTTTTAGCTAACTAGTAGCTAGCTAGTTACACATTTTCAATGTTATTGAGTGTCAGATTTTGCATTGAAAGCAGCTTAGCTGGCATTCCTACACGACTTAATTTTTGTCAGGTGGGTCATTTCTCTTGATTGCAATTTAAGCTTTTGTACCACATTATTATTTTTTACCAAGTACCTGAAATGTGCCCAACTATGCTTCAAGATATAAGACAGTGACACTATGGCGCCGCGATGCAATGGTTTACAACCTCGACAATTGAATTGATGTCATGTTTGTTGTGATGATTGTTGCCTAACTTGGCACGACATACTAGCGTGTGTCTAGATATTTCCGGAGACGTGGATTCCGAGTCTGAAGATCATGATATTGATAATGTGCCATTCTGTACTCACGGTGTAGTAATATTAGGTTATTACTCAGACATGGTTTCAAGTAAATGCTGAAAATTTTTATTTAATTCCTATTTACGTTTTTAATTTATTGCTCAGCTTCTAAGGGAGATATTTTAGATCTGTAAAAACGAAACTTTAGGAGGAATATAGAGGAACAAATTCGCATGGGTGAAATGCTGATATATACTATGGTTTTGACAGTACGTGTGTTAGAAGCGTAGTTCTCATCAAATTGTTGAAATAGTGCGTTTAACTGCTTACCACATCAATATGGTTGGTTTTACGGTAAAGATGGATGGGACCTTCTATGTAGTGCGTTTCATTAGCTTTAATTTGGTATATAGGAATTTGTATCTTGACCCATAGAAACGAAGATACGTCTTTTTATAGAAAAAAGGCAATATTAAGGCTCCCCCCCCCCGTCCCACCCCCAGCACCCCCCTAGAAACTGACAATGTGGCTAGACATCTTTATAAACATATATTCTTCCGATTTAACTCATCGAAACATTTTATCACGAGTGTTTCCACAAACTCGCCACTTTTCTGATTCTGCCTCTCTACTAACACCCAAGATTTAAATTTATAAAGCCGTTGCACATCTTGTAAATCTGTATGTTTTGGGTAAATCATCTAAATCTTGTGTAAATCCTTCAAATCTTGTAAATCTAGCACAATCTTGTAAATCACGTAAATCTGGCATAAATCTTTAAATCCGGGCAAATCTTCGTGTGTAAATTTAATCTTGTAAATCTTCAAATGTGTAAATTTGTAAAACTTTTATGTAATTCTTTAAATCCTCTGCAAATCCGTGTAAATCTTGCAAAACTTCACGTAAATCATTAAATCGTACTTAAATCTCTAGTAAATCTATAAATCTCTGCAAATCGTCATGTAAATTTTAAAATCTGTGTAAATCTGCAAAACTTTATGCAAATCTTTAAATCTTCTGCAAATCCGTGTAAATATTGCAAAACTTCACGTAAATCATTAAATCGTACTTAAATCTCTAGTAAATCTATAAATCTCTGCAAATCGTCATGTAAATCTTAAAATCTGTGTAAATCTGCAAAACTTTATGCAAATCTTTAAATCTTCAGAAAATTCGTGTAAATCTTGCAAAACTTTATGTAGCCTAAATCATCAAGTCTTACTTAAATATTTTGTAAAGCTTTAAATTGAAGCAAATCCGTAAATCCGATGGAAGATTTACAGATTTACAAACATCGTACACTTTTTTGTCTTTGTCGATCCCCTCGAAATCTACTCACTCAAGGGTTTGAGCCCCCCAACGTTAAACACCGAAAATAGTGACGTCAGAAACTTGCGCACATCATCCGTCCCAGCCTTCAGTCGTGGGTTGGTTCTACCTCCACCAGACAGACAATATGTATATAAATAAACCATCGACACAGTTTAGCTCAGAGCGTTGGCGGGCAGCTGAGGAGGCACCCTTTTTCTTGGGCTTGTAGCTAGCTAAACCTAACATTTCCTTGCTGCGCACACAGCTGGAAGGTTTGACCAAGCTAAAGTAATAATCTTCACCAATTGCATTCTATTTGGCAGGCACGAACAATTGTTAGTTGACGTTATCACCGCCAATATTCGCGGACTGGATTACAGTGGCGCTGTGGTCTGTTCGGCTTTCTCGAGTGGAGGATCATCGTATTAATCTAGAGCAATAAAGCTCGGACCGGACGTACCTTGGCTACTTGCGCTGCAGAGGGCAACGCTGCGACTAGCTCGGCAAATTCCTCCCACTGCAAACTTCGGTTCAGCTCGAAGAGGGACAAATAGAGGGCAACTGAAACATTCAAAAAATTTTAAGAAGTTAAGAAGAGGACCTTGGTTAAGAAGTTTTCGTGCATCTGTGTTGATTCAAGGCAGATTATCAACATGCCGATGAAGGTAAGAATTTATTTACGATTTTAGTTGATCCAAAGCCAGTAGCGAACTGACCCTGGATGGGTGGTGTTCAAGTAAATTAAAATAAAAATGTAACGTTTTTCACAGTTTTAAATCTGAAACCACACTAGTTTTCGTCGATGAAGTTGAATAGGTTTGTGTTGAACAAGTGAAAGTTATCTGGACTTGAGAAGCTATCTGGACTTTTGTTTCGGGACAAAAATAAAAAAAAAAAGTTTTTACTTAAGAAACTGAGCTATAGTACTTCCAAACCAATCAACTACCCCCACCACCCTCGCAGAATGCACCATCAGTGTGAAAGATTAGAAGCCCGAGTACATGACCTCAATTAACGGCCCGGGGGGGGGGGGGGGGTGAGCGGGGAAAGGGGGATGGATGAGCAGCCGGAGGGGTGCGAGACGTTCCCCCATGACGTAAATCATGTTTTTTTCCGAGTGGAGAAAGTTATGTCCCTTTTACATCTGCCAAGAAATATATGACCACATTTTCTTACACGATTAATTTTCTTGCATAACACAATGCGTGGCTTCATTGAAGCAAATAACTAATAAATGGATTTTTCAAAGGATCCTCCCACCCCAGTAGTTTTTTTTTTCAGGGAGGGGGATTTTTAGGCCACTTTTACACGCTTTGCTAGAAATCGTACAATCATTTTACTTTTCTTGCACAATTAATAGTATGGCTTCCTTGAAGAAAATAGCGAATAAATGGATTTTTTCCAAGGATTTTTACGCCGCCTCGATTCTTTTTTTTTTTTTTTTTGGTGGGGGAAGGCGGTCGCACCACCTGTGAATTTTTATTTTGTCACCTTGATTATTCCTCAACAACATGTCCGATTTTAAATATTCTTTGCTAAAACCACCTCTCGGTGTAACGCTATCAATGTACAGAATCTATACTAGTGGTAACTATACTATTCGTAAATGATGCAGTGGCTATTTCTTGACGTGGATACAACAGCTGTATTGGAGTGGATTCGTAAAGGGAGCTCCCAATCCGTCTTCAACCTCATTTCGCTACAATAATTTTAATACCTAATTTTCGCGTGATGACGGTTCAATCCGTTGGTTATGGATCTAAGAGTTGATCAGAGACGTCAGGAAGGATGAAAGTCGGAGGGGTGTAAACCAGAAATATACCGACATAATTTTCCATCTAGCCAAACAGTTATGTAATTTTTTCGACTGATTTGCCGACTGTTAAAAAATAATGTAATTTTTCCGACTGATTTGCCAACTGTCCAAACATTGGAGGGGTGTGACACCCCCCGGCGCGGGGGGGCGGCCGCGTTAAAACGTCCGTGGAGTTAATGGATCTAAGGCAATGGTCCATTCTTCTGTAAAGGCGTGCACCATCCTTAGACGGGATATCAGCTTATTATTTTAATGTGTTTAGCTGCACATTAAAGCATTAAGAGAAGCTCCATATTTGGACAAATGTTTGATCTATGTAGAAACTAGCCCGAGGATTGTTTCGCCCGTGGTTGTTTCACAGTTTTCGGTCCGTTTGGTCTGAACGTTGACTGTAGCACGCAATTTTTCTTTTTATAATACTCACCTTTTCCTCCCATCGCCTCCGTCCCCTCTCCCTCCCCGTTCCTATCCCGTTTACTCTCCCTCCCCCTTTCCTCCCATGTTCTCCCTCCCCTCTCCATTCACTTCCCAGTCTCCTGCCCCTCCTCCTTTTGCAAGATTTTGCAAAAACTGATTCGGTCTCCACCCAAATAGATTCAGATAATGCATAGTCATATGCTTAATGCTAACAGACGCACTGCTCCCCGCTCCCAGTCTACCGCTTTGGCTTGAGCGATCCATAGCGTGTAAAAAAAAAAACCGTCCTTAGTGCATGATTTCATTTAAGACTTGCCCCGGAGATGACCACACAGAGCAAATTGTTAGTCAGGGTAACAATGCGCCAATTGTTGCGTCTTTCTTGGTTTACCACGGGATGGAGAGGGACAATTTTGCTGGAAAAATGACAATCTTTTACACGCCATACTCGACATGAGCAAGAGCACATTTCCTGGCCCTTCTCTTTCCGAATGCACAGGGGTAGGGTGGGGCCCGGATTGAACCAATCGGAGACATCCAACGAGCGCCAATTGTTCTTCGCCTTTTCCTAACACACACTTGAAACATTTAACACCACCAGGAACGACATTAAAGTGGCACTACCACCGATTGAGAAAGCGAACGAGAATACCATGGCGCCATCTAGAGGCAGTGATATTGTTTACCTTTACAGCTTGTTCCCAGGTGCACCAGAGGACGTACCAAATTTTCACTCAATAATTAAGGAGGTCATGGCTTGGTTGTTTCGTTAAAAGAAATGCCCTTGTGGCATTACTTCGCTTGGTGCAAGCAAGTGCTAGATATGACTAGATAGCGCTAGATGTAGCCAGATTCTGCAAACTTTCAATAGGTGATAGTGCCACTATAAGGAGGAGCTCCAACTCAATTCTACCCATGTTTCACCGCGCGTACTGAGTCCTGATCCCATGAGGCTTGTTGTCGAACTTGACACGTTTTAACTTATACAGAAAACTTAAGTTAAACATTGCAATGCGTAGGTTTTTACCTAATGAATATCTGCGAAAAATGACCCTTGTGCTGCGAATAGTCCAGGCATGTGTCAATTTATAAGCAGTAGCGTTTCAACTGCATTGTCTCAGACTGAAAGTCTGCAGAATCTGGCAACATCTAACGCTATCTAGTCCTATCTAGCACTTGCTTACACCAAGCGACGAAATGCACAACGGCATTTCTTTTAACGACACAAACAAGCCACGACCTCCTTAATTACTGAGTTAAAATTTGATACGTCCTTGTGCACCTGGGAGCAACTGTATAAGTTAACAATATCACTGCCGCAAGACGGCGCCAGGGTATTTGTGAACGGTTTTTAAACGGTGATAGTGCCACTTTAAACTTTGCAGCTTTTTCTTGGGTTCTAACACCTAATCTGCGGTCTTACAAAACACCATCCTGCTATTCCTACAGAACTTGCAGTTTTTAGTTGGCGCATTGCAAACCTTTCGTTTGGAAGACCCAAGATGCACAACCAGCATCAAGATAACCGCTAGTTCATTGTTGTTGTTTCATTATTGTTGCGCGTACACGAAGCGAAATAACAACATCAAAGTTGAAACGATCAATCGGTCACTCAGACGATCAATCTGCTCTCGGTTAAGAAAAACTATTTACGAACTGCAAAACTCAGTAGGAAATCGCAGAGGTTCCGATTTTCGTAACGTCAGGAAGGGTTCACAAATAACACTGCGTTATACACCCACTAAAAACTATAGTTTTACAGTACAGCACGCTAGTCTGCAGGAGTTCAACAAAACGCCACCATCTGAGTTGTAAAACTTTGTTGTAAATTTATTTAAACAAAAGATATTGTAACAAAAAACCTTTAACATTATTTCGATAAAATTCACTGTATACACGGTGTCGCAAACGTCAGGGGTTACCCAGGTGATATACCGGAGATTTTTATCTTTGTTCATGCTGATGGTGTACCATCATTGTTTCTTATGATGAACAAAGATAAAAATCACCGATATATCGGCATGAACACCCGGTGTATCACCTGGGTGACCCCTGACGTTTGGGACACCCTGTAAATATTTATTCGAAAAAATAAGATATAGCCGAACTATTCAAGTAAAAAAAAAAGTACCAATGCGCCAAGTTTTAAAGTTGCGTTGTATGTCTGATGAATGGAAACTTGGCTCGTTTTTAACATCACAGACGTTCAATGGCTGAAACTTGGCGGGCTTTTTTGCTTACAATTTATTGTTTTTGGTTTATATCTAGACACACTAGCGTGTGTCTAGATATAAACCAAAAACAATAAATTGTAAGCAAAAAGTACCAGTGGCTTCCGATTGTTAAAAAATTGATTGTTAATGATAGAAAAGCGGCCTCACTAAAAAAAGTGTCTGGTAACTGTAAGCAACTAAAAGCATATTTTGGCAAGTTGAGGATAAATCCCAATGCGACAGAAATCGTTAAAATTGTGGTAAATGTAAGGGAAAGGTGCAGGGATAAACAAAAAATGAAAGTTAAAGGCTGAGTGTCGACCATTCATAGAGAGAAAGATGTGTTAATAACGTTGTTTTTATTACTGACTAGCTAGCTAGTAACTAGTAACGCTGGCCCCATGTTAAATCCCATAGACTCATTGCTCATGGCTAGCGCAAAATTGACAAGGCCTACGTAGCTGAACTTTTGCACACGGATGCATGGTGATCTGAACATGGTCCTTTTGTTGGTTTGGGTGTTGTAGGGGTTAGGACAAATGCGTTGGAGGGTTTTGAAATTTGCCAACAGCGAATTTAAATTTCGTTTTTTTTCCAAGTTGCAACCAAAGATTTCAAGCAACAGTGGCTTGAATAATCAACATTGGTCCTTAGATTTATTGTAAAAGCTTGGACGAACTAAAAACTTAACTTTACCGAAGGACAAAATAAGGAAACGTTCACGTTACCTTGGTTTGCTTAAGATGAAAGGGGATGCACGTTAGATGATGGTTACGCAACAATACGAGCATCCACGAGCTAACGAGGTTTTTGTTAATAACCCAAAAATAAAATGCTTCGCGTTCTGCTGGTTTAGTAACAGCGACCTTCGGGGATTTCTGCATGACTAATGTGAACGAAATGGTAAAGAAAGGGGAAGGTGCAGGGATAAACAAAACAACTGAAGGGGACGCGCTGATTGAGTGAGCGAAGCGAACGAAATTAGCGATTGTTAGCTAGTGTGTGCAAAATGGGATTGAAGCAGCTTAATCATGTGAAGAATGGTAATACAATAAACTAAGCCGTGTCAATTTGGCTAATCCAACGGCTCATTGGCAATGGTAAATTAGAAAATTATAAATGTGAAAATTTATAGAAATAAAATTCTTTTAGAAAAAAGGTACAGATGAAGATAAAACGGTGTAACCCTATGTACGTTCACAGTCCTATGAAAGTTGTGACATCCGCCCAAAACCAAAACTGGTATAAAAACCCGCCAAGTTTTCAAAAACGATTGGCCTTTGAAGGTAGTGATATCATTCAACCAGGAAAGGCCGCCAAGGTCAATCCTATTAGCCAAGTTAATCGCACCAAGTAATACTTGACGTTAAATGAAAACTTGAAGATTGCTACAGCGATAGCAATCTTCAAGTTTTCATTTAACTTTCGAACTATTTAGTCGGTGCGATTAACTTGGCACGGCTTAGTTTATCTAAACACACGCTAGTGTGTCGCGCCAAGTTAGGCAACAAACATCACAACAAACATCACATCAATTCAATTGTTGAGGTTGTAAACCATTGTAGCGCGACGCCATAGCGTCAGTGTCTTATATCTTGAAGCATAGTTGGGCATATTTCAGGTACTTGGGGAAAAATAATCATGCGATACAAAAGCTTAAATTGTGTTGAAATCGAGAGCAATAACCCACCTGACAAAAATTAACTCGTGTTTGAATGCCAGCTATGCTGCTTTCAATGCAAAATCTGCTCCTCAATAACGTTGAAAATGTGTTACTACCTACCTAGCTAGCTAGTCCGCTCATCCCCATGTTAAATCCCATAGGGTGATTATTCATCGATTCCGAGATAACGGGAAGGCTTCCAGCTATGAAACTGGACGAATGGATGCAGTACAATACGAACTGCGTACCTTTTATGGTTTGGAGCCTGGGGAAGTAACAGGGATGGCGTGGGAAGGCGCGTAAGTACGAAAATATTATTATAACCATTGTTAGTATTGTCGGCATCGTCTCTCATTGGACGGCCAAAGTTCCAACAATGAGAACGTGTGCCTAGGCACACACTAGTGTATCACGATAAATCTAAACAACGTTACAAAGAAATTTTATTCACGTCCAATTCACGAAAAATAAACTAAGTGTAAAAACAAAGCAACATAAACAAAGCCAAAAACTGGTAAGGAGGCCACCAAGTTGAGAGTGCTTCGGCCCTTCAAAGGAGTAATATAACCACAACAAAACTAACTAAATACAACAAATTACAACAAAATTAAAACCAAACCAAAAACCAATAAAGAGATGACTAAGTTGAGAATGGTTCGGCCTTTAAGCAAAAGGTAGTAGCAAATTGTTGAAAACCAATTTCTTGTTGACGTAGCACTTTATTACTCATCTGCACGGTAGTGGAGTTGAGTCAATACATAATTTAAAAAAAGGAGCGATATCATATCAAAAACCAGAACTGGTAAAAGGGGTCGCCAAGTTCCGAATGGTTCGGCCTTTCAAATGAGTGATATCAACACACCAAAACATTCGCCAACTTAATCGCACCGAATAATACTTTGGACGTTAAATGAAAACTTGAACATTGCTACCGAAAGTAGCAATGTTCTAGTTTTCATTTAACCTTCGAATTATTGCTACCGAACCATTTAACCTTCGAATTATTAAGCGGTGCGATTAACTTGGCGAATGTTTTGGTGTTGATATCACTCCGTTGAAGGGCCGAACCATTCGGAACTTGGCGACCCCTTTTACTAGTTCCGGTTTTTGATATGATTAGAATAACGCTGAAGAAATGTTGCAAACCAACAGTCGATTTAAATAAGAGACGGATAATAATGATTGTTGAAGCAAGAAGCATATTTCAAAGCAGCCTCCGATTCCTCAAACCTTCATCAACAGTCGGCAACCCGCGACGCAACATGTTAAAACCCTGATTCATTAAACCTTACTGTAACAGTTGGCAGCTTCACTGCAGTTCTCTCGTGCTAGCGTGAAAGCCGTCTCCAGAAGCTTCCACAAATTGCCAGGAAAGAGTAGGCTTTTATCCTCTAGTTGTCGGCAAACTGTTTATCACTGCGGATTAGTATCTGCATGACACATCGCAATGAAGGCAGCACTCAAGCATTGACTAACATACAGCCTCGGGACGCAGTAGAATAAAAATGGCGGGAACCTGTACACCCCTTCTCCCATATTTAAGTTTGTCTTGCTGAGAGTGAAATAAAAATGCTTACAACAGCATACACAGCTAAAACCAAGCAAACCATTGACAAGATAGGCCTGGGGAAAATACAGTGCCACAATTAAGGAGGGGGGGGGTGTGCAAAGGACACAAGACACCCGAGCCCAGGAGTCACGGTTGCCCTAAATTAAAAGCAGGGGGGGGGGGCACATTTTTACATTAAACTACCATTAAATAAGCTACAACTTTGAACCCAACAGTGTTTTGTATTTGGGGGCCTACATTTTACCCATGACCCCTTCCCCCACTTTGAGAAAGGCTAGTGGCGGCACTGGGAAAAGTGGTTAATACCATGCGAACTACGCTAACCTTGTCGCATTAACGTCCTTTTTAACTGCTAGGGTTATCCCCGGATAGAGTGGGACAATCGATGGTTTTTTACATGCCACAATGGTCATGAGCATGAGTGCATTTCCGGTTCCTTCTCACAAATCCACAGGGGTGGGATGAGGCCAACTGATACCTCCGGCACATGAGACAGTGCTTGCATTTTTCAACATTTACAACGTCAGTGGCTTTAATGTTTAAGAACACCCGTTTTTATCGTTCTGAAATGCGTTCTTAAGTTCTTTAGTTATTTTTACACTCCAGAGGAATAAAAGGTATTCGTTATTCCTCCCGCTTCCACACCCGTCTGCAATATAAACGGAACTGCAGCCGCGAAGGTTGGCTAAACAAAGCATTACGCATCTCTAATGATATCCAGACGACCTACTCAAACGGATTTCGGTTGCTATTATTAACCGTTTGTTTTGAGTGATTGGCGCGCTTTAGCTTCCCCCTCGAAAGCCCATCGAGATCGGGTATTAACACAAACAGGAAAACACGAGTGTGGAAAGAGTGGATCACTGAGGACGTGTACCGGGTGGATGATGTTAAAATTAAATTCTAGGGAAAATAAACAAAACGTTTCAGTCGGGATACGAGCAAAATGAAAAAAAAAAAAGATATTCGCAAGGTGCTCTAAAACTTAGAAAGCTCCGTTTTGATGGAAATAAAGAGTGGCAACAATGAGTACTTTTGACCCATTGCTGTTATCGCATGCTCATCAAAATAGTTCCCCAAAGCTGCGCGATGAATTTTCTAATTCCTCAGCGTTTCGACACCTCAGCTGAAGAAACTAAACGCACTCGTGGTTTTTCTACTGTAGCCACATTTACAGCTCGCTGCGTAACGTTAACTTGACTAGCAACGCCTTTGAGAACGGATGCATGATTAGTAAACTTTATGAACCAATACTCGCTACCATGGTGAACATGCACTTAATCGTAATCTTCGTTCATAAATGATATTAGACGTCACTTTAGGTGGAAATAGCCTAAGCCTTTAAAGTGGCACTATCACCGATTGAAAGTCGGCAGAATCTAGCAACATCTAGCGTTATGTAGTACTATCTAGCACTTGCTTGCATTAAGCGAAGGAATACACAACGCCATTTCTTTTAACGAACAAACAAGCCTCCTTAATTATTGAGTGAAAATTTCGTCCGTCTTCGTGAACCTGGGAGCGAGCTGTAAAGGTTAAAGGGCAATTACATCAATTTGACATGCATGTTTGACTTTTGGAATACTTACGCAATAATTATTATAAACACAAGAATTGCGGTAAGAATACGTTACTTATATACGTCTGATATAATAATTTAATTACTGCATCACCAAAACACGACACGGAGATCGCCATTGTTTTGCTGGAACGCTCAGAAATTAATGTCGTCAAATGTCACTATTCGATTTCGACTCGCAGCAGATTGAGATAGCTTTATTGACTGTGAGGAGCTCAAGCGTCTGGTGGCCCGACAGACGCTTGAACTCCTCACAGTCAATACAGCTATCTCAATCGGCTGCGAGTCGAAATCGAAGAGATCCGTCTGTCGGCATTAAATTTCTATGCGTTCCAGCAAAACAATGGCGACCTCCGTGTCGTGTTTTGGTGATGCAGTAATTAAATTGTTATATCGGACGTACGTAACGTATTCTTACCGCAATTCTTGTGTTTAGTTATTGTGTAAGTGATCCAAAAGTCAGACATGCATGTGAAAATGGATGTAATTGCCCTTTAACACTACTACTACCGCTAGATGGCGCCATGGTATTTTCGTTCGCTTTTCAATCGGTGATAGGGACAGAAAAAACCTAACCAGACAGAAAAAAAATATCATGCGAAGCAATGAGTTACTACGTACGTGCCTACAAAGTCAAAATTGCTGTACTCAAAACTGTTGTACACAAAATTGCTGCCTTCAAGGTCAAAATTTGCTGCGAGTGTGGCGTTTATTGAACAATTTTGACGTTTTTGGTAAACCATCCTTGCAACGACATGCAGATGCGAGCAGCCAGTCTGGTTAGGGCTTCAGTTTAAAAAAATCGCTCAGTGACTGGTTTCACTGGGTGCGTGTGACATGTTTCTGCTTTAGACGGATATTGTATAAGATCGCGTCACAAAAGTGTGCAACTTCGGTAGTCTTAGGCCGGGTTTACGCAACCACTCGCTTTTGCATTCTCGCAGCTAGAAGCTAGAAATCACCTCAAATTCCAACATGGCGGCGGTTTTTTGTCTGCCGCCTCGCAACGAAAACAACAAATAACGTGAGTTTAGAAGCGTTTGGGAAAATTGTTTCGTCATGAGGAATTCTTTATATTATTGGCACGGATTATAAGATTGCAAGTATTTACTCAAATGATGTCGGATTTAGCTAATCCATTTAGCGTTGTTACCATGGCAATGTCACCTTTGCCATCGCGATTGAGTTCTAGCTGCGAGAATGCAAAGGCGAGTCGTTGCGTAAACGCGCCCTTAGTACGACAGGCGGCAGAGTGTGAAAAGCAGCAGTGAGTGGCGCCCAGAACCGTGTGGATTAGCGTTTGGGGAGAAAGTGGTGCCTCTCAGTAGAGTCGGCTGATAGCACTGCACTGAAGTGAGTCGCTTCCTAATAGATGGAATGGGCCTCTCCCAGAGTCGAAAATATGAGGAGTGGGGGAATGGTAGATGCCAAAAATCTCAGAAAAGGGGGGCCCCAGTCGGAAATAATGGGATGCGGAAAATGTCAGCCTTCACACACCCCTGCCGTCCCCCCCCCCCAATATTTTGTCTTTCAAACCCACCTCTGAATATCATGTCTTTAATACGTCTCTGATTTCACCTCACCGAGTGCAGAATAGTGACCAGGCACTCACTCTTTTGTTTATCTGTAAAGGTACGTTTATTCAACCGCTTCAAAGCCACAGGTTGAAAAGCCACCAGGAGTTCTTTTGTTGACTATTTCTCTCTGAGTCAGGAGAAGGGAATTCGGCCCGTTAAGCAGAAAAACCTTGAATTCACAACAGCGAATAACATTACAGACAAACCAACCGACCAATCAGCAGAGGGTTTGAGTTGATTGAGAATTTTGACGATCGTCTTCATCATTAACAAATAATCCCAGCAAAAATGGAGGATGGTTTTGTCTCAAACCTGGGGTAAAGTTGGACAGTTTCACCATTGTAAACACTCTTGAAACGCATGACTGGAGAGGACTATTCTGTAACCATGGTTTAAAGGAGACGACTGTTCTTATTCTTTCATGCAGTTATTCCTAACACCGCAAACGTCCAACAGACTTCCAGAACCTCTTAAACGTCGTCCAAGTAACTTGGTCACAAAAGTTACTTCCATTAGACGTGCAGCAGACCTGACCATGACCCAGGTCTGTAGGTCCATAGGACATCCAGCTTAGACCAATTTTGGACAGTGCTTTAAAACGTACTTTCTTTATAACTATCAACACATAATTACAGGCATTGCGCTAATGTCATTCTTTCCGTAAGAGCTAGCGCGCATAAAGGAGCCAAACGCCTTTACTGTTTACTTTGTCTTCAAGTCTCAGTTTTCAAGGATGCGGGGTAGATTTCATTTTTTCGTATCTTCAATTCGTACAGTTCTTCGCAGCTGTTTTGTTCCGTAGATTTTTTGTTTTCTTAATTAACTATTAAAATTTGTACTGAAATAAGCAACCTATCAAGTATTAACTGAAGTGAATATAGAATTATAGCTCGGGCTCAGCTCGTTTCCAGTCAAGGCCGTTCACTCGTTTGTATATTATTATTTTTTCTTCGATTTACCACGTTGTAAAGGTTTTGACGTGCGGGCCAAGGCTGGAAGTCAGAAGGACGATGACTTCTGACCACACGTGGACATGGCATTGCAGACGTCCATCAGTTGTCTTCTGGACTTCCCAAATTGAACCCGACCACATTGGGCGTTTTGCACTAGCAATGGAGGTTCAATTGACGTCAAGTGTTGTACGGTAGCCGCGAGCCCTGGGGCATCAGATTCGATAGGCGTCTTGGTCCTGGCTGTATATCTACCTTTTACAAACCTGGGTTCGATCCTGGTGAAGGGAAGTGTATATGTATGGGGTTTTCTCTAGTTGTTTTCTGCCCGTTGTATGAGGGTTTCCTCCGGGTACTCTGGTTTCCTCCCTCCTGCAGCAAAAAGGACTTCCACTTAAACATCTGCCGCTTCGGCCATCAACAAGCTCTTAGCTTATTGGCCGACACCGTCTATTCTATGGCATGGCATGGTACCACAGTAGTGAAGATGACGTGTTACAATCATAATTCGGTCCAATCCCT
This sequence comes from Lithobius niger, assembly GCA_023313725.1. Taxonomy (NCBI): domain Eukaryota; kingdom Metazoa; phylum Arthropoda; class Chilopoda; order Lithobiomorpha; family Lithobiidae; genus Lithobius; species Lithobius niger. Next base: position 16,274 of record JAHWFP010018450.1, read on the forward strand.
ATGCCACTCTCATATAAACCTAGGTATATGGTTTAATATTCCTACAGTTGTACATTCCTTGTTACCGTGGTAAAACCGAGTTGATGTTGGTGGCACGATTTAAATAAAGCGAGCTCAAAACATGAAAGGAAAAGTAACAATCTGTTTCAAGCATTTAGATACACTAGTGGTACAGTAGTGTTTAGTCCACGTGAAACCTTACTGTTGTATTCAAGCAATAGACACGTAATTAAAATTGAACTATTGCAATCCCCCACACACATTTGTAAATAAATATACTTATCGCTCGCCACGTAACGTTTAACTTGCTTGAAAACGCCCTACGCAACGGAACAGGATTGGTGAACAAGGTATGGTTATTTAATGTTGCATTACGTCAGTTTTCACTAATTTCGGTCAAATCAGAATGCAACTTCCACAAATTTTGATGCCTGAAACAAAGAAGGAATAAGAAATGGATTTCCTTCAAGAACGTATTTTTCGTATTGGAAAAGATAAATCACTTAAACTCAAGCTCGTCTCACCCATAAAGATCTCGATAGCCAAACTGCTTCGCCCTTGTTTGGGCCTATCAGTAGGGAATACACTAAAGATGGGGCGACTAGAGAAGATGGTCCATTCCTGACTTCCAGTATAGTATTGTGTTTGTGAAAATGTACTGATTGGGACCGTGGACGTGTGACGTCATATTCACCAATTCCGCCAAAGTAGGCCGAACAGCCAATCAGTGTGCTGCAAGGAAGCACGTGAATAGTGGATTTGCACAAAACGCAGTTTTAAAAAATAAAATCTCTCTGTTTACGCCGTGATAGCGGACGGAAAAAAAGCGTTTACTTTAGGAAAAAAGCAAAATATAATAAACGGAGATGTTTTTTTTTTTAATGATTTTTAATGATTCCCCCAACGTTTATCGAGCAAGCCAACAGTCTCATTTTGTAGATGCGCTTTTCTGGTGTAATGGAATAATAATAAATAATAATAACAATTTGTCACGATAGCAACTGGTCTGGCAAGGACCCTAAGATCGCTAACAAACCAGCCTCAATTAAAAAACAGAAGCCAATCACAAATAATAATACAGGTAATGGCCAAGGGAAGGTGAGGGGATTAGGTATTGGGACACGAATGCCTTACCACCAAGGTTAGACCTGCCAGGGACTCTAAGGCCTCCGATGGCATCGCCAAACGTGTTGGACACGGGTGGTGTAGGATCGGTCCAAGTAGAAAATAAAAGGCAGATGAACAAATGAAACGGTTAAAAAGCATCGTTATGTAAAACTAAGTATGGGAATTGTCATTTGTCACAACCAATATGACGTCATTAACACCAGCATGGCCGTCTCCTTTTGCCGTCTTCCTCCCGCAACATGGCTGCCTCCTTCGTTTAATCCTCGGCCTGACCCGGAATTAAGTTTGCTAAAGGAAAAAATAGCCTATTGGTGCTTCTTGTCCTACCAAATTATCGTTCTTCTTTGGAATACTCTGTGGATGAGAGCATTGGCACCTAGCAGGTGGTAAATTAATACCCTCAAAGCCGGACTATCATCAGCAAACTAAACAGGAGACACTACTGCTTGTATGGGGCTCAATTTTACTGAGTGCTAGACACCCACATGTAGGCCCATTAAAGTAGCACTATCACCGATTGAAAGCAGACGAATTCTGACATCTAGCGCTATGTAGTGCCATCTAGCGTTTGCTTGCACCAAGCGAAGGAATGCATAACGGCATTTCTTTTAATGAAACAAACAAGCCACGACATCTGTAATTATTGAGTGAAAATTTGCTTCATCCTCGTGCACCTACGAGCAAGCTATAAAGGTTAACAATATCAATGTCGCTATTTCGTTCGCATTTCAATCGGCGATAGTGCTACTTTAATGGCAGTTGATCACTTGAAATCGAGCGCCTTTACCCATACAGATCTCCATTTAGCCACGAATAAAAGCGAATCAGATACACACAGCCACACGCCTCACACAAACCTAACTTGCCTGCCTTATTGTTTGTTTAGTTTTGTCGTATTTGTCAGTCTAGTCGTCTTCTATATACACCGGTTCGTCAACTTATTGACACTTTGCGAAGACTTTTTTTTTCACCCATTTTCTGCTTATGTCGTTTAGATAATTAGCAGTAATGCGATGCACTCGCATTGAGTCATGACTCATCTGAAACGTTATCGGAAAGGTTTGTTCATGTTCCTTTCCCGTCTTGATTTCGCTTCAGTTAAAACCTAACCTTAAAGGTACATTCTGCCCGCCTTATAACAGCCATGCGCAGATCGGCACTGAGCATGTTACCATCGCACCGTTTCGCGAGACTCTACGTAGTAATACAAGGCCAACTGAGGTAGTATCGCAACAAGGCGTAGTAGACGAAAAAGCATGAACGCAAAAATTGTGTCGTCGCAAACCGGCAAGATTTTCGTATTTTAACATCACAATTTATAATTTTCTTCGGCAATCTATTGGCATAAATAATTTTAATATTTACCGCATTAGTTTTTTAGATTTTTTTTCTCATGGTAATTATTAGCAAACGATTAGAAATCAGTACATGCACACACACAGAGGAAACGTCATCATGGTTATTGTACGCGCGCAAAGGATCATATAATCGCAGGATGCTATTAAATTAGTTACCAATAATCATCAGAAAATCTACACGCCACATTTTAAAACGGATTTTTAGCAAGGGACTGACTAACGGTAAGTAAATAGAACTTTGGAACCGTACTTTGATATGGAGGATCGAGAAAAATTGCGTCGGGAGGAATATACCTTTAATTATGAAACGTTTGTGATGTCAAAGTGAATGTGTCGTGCATGCTGCTCCATTTAAAACTTGATTTCCTGTACAAATAAGATTCAACTGAAATAAATTTCGCATTTATTCGTCTTTCTTTCGTCGCCGTTTTTTAAACGAATGGAACCTTTCTCGAAATTCCCCCAACTCAGACTTATACAGGGTGGGGCAGATAGGAAGGGCCACCCTTGGCAATCAAAGATGGTTAATGTTAGGATAATGAAACTTTGCATGGTATGTAGGCGAACGGGGGGTCAAATAACCATGTGTCGATACTGACCTTGACGCATATTTTCAAGGTCATCGCAATGCTAATTTGTTAACCACGCTTCGTAGAACCCCAGTGTAAATTAGAAACTTGTAGACATTGACAAGGCATGGCCATTGGAAAAAAGCGGAACGAAATTCGGTACGCTAGTTTAGGAATTACGGAAATTGTAAGCATCACTTTCTTGTGCTGACCGAGTGGCTTTCCTGCCAAACAGTGAGTGTGAAATAAATTCCAGTGGTTCTCACAGTACGTTAATCCTGCTTGGAAACAAACAACAACTGACATACTGATGACTCGACACCATCTCGACACAAATCTGCAACATTACACGTATAGACAGAATGGTGCTGCAAACTACAGCATATTATGCAAGTTAGCATAATTTAGTCACCGCTGGTCATCTAGAAAATAAAACTAAAGTTGTTCGTCCCTCAGGTTAACATTTCTGATTTTGTTTCAGAGCTGATCACGGTTAATGAATTATGCCAATTTGCGTATGCTGCCAACAGCTCTACCTACCAATACAATGCGTGGTGTACGAAAGAGCCTGACAGAACTGTTTGGCAGGAAAGCCACTCGGTCAGCACAACAGGATGATTCTTGCAGTTTCCGTAATTCCTAAACTAGCGTACCGAATTTCGTTCCGTTTTTTGCAATGGCCATGCCTTGCCAATGTGTACAAGTTTCTAATTTCCACTGGGGTTCTACGAAGCGTGGTTAAAGTTAGCATTACGATGACCTTGAAAATATGCGTCAAGGTCAGTGATCGACACATGGTTATTTGACCCCCCGTTCGCCTACATACCATGCAAAGTTTCATTATCCTAACATTAACCATCTTTGATTGCCAAGGGTGGCCCTTCCTTTCTGCCCCACCCTGTATAGAAACTTCCGACAATGCACGATGTCGTTGCAAAATGCACACAATGCACGATGCTCCATTTATCCCTGATGCTAGAGGAAGCGTTACACTTTCATAGAATTCTTCACGAATAACTTCAACATTTAAAGGCGCATGCCTCCAGGGTGGCTTTCCCGTACCGCTCAGCTTTGCAACATTAGTTCTAAACGTGTGAAAATGTTGCAAAGGCATTCATTTTCCTAGTTTCTCCCTCGTGAGAGACGGTTTTGTTACATTCACTCTAACGTATGAAAATGTTGCAAAAGCTCTTTCACGCAGGATGCACGAAAATAGTGAGAGAGTAAGTCCTTTTAATTCGGAGAAAATAAAAAAAAAAATAAAAAAAATTATTAAAATTTCCCCGTTTCAACCGACAAAAAAAATACTCATCTTGCCTGAGTATTACTATCTCCTGGAAGGCTATGGCTGTTTGTTGTGCGCATCATCAGAGGGAATGGTGTACAAAACAACCTTGCAGATATACACCTTGGCAAGGGTAACATTCTTTGCTTTTCTGTAGTGAGTGCTCGAGCTTGTTGTTAATACGGTCTGAGATGACACAGAGCAAAGTCGTCTAAAAATAGCTACCCTCGAGCCAACTAGACAGCGCGTTTCTAAGCCCCCCCCCCTTTCCCCGCGGTAAAACAACAAACCGAGAACCAGTATATATACCAACGAAGGTAAAAATGATAATAATAATGCAATAAAAAAAACCCACAAAGACACAAGAGCCCGGTAACAAGAAAAATACAGAAAGGTGCACCTTGTCTTTACCAGTTCACTCAAAGTCTCGGTGATGCAACGTTTATTACTATGCGTTTGTCAACACAATGGATGACGACGCGTCTGCGAGCAGTAAGCCCCCCTTGGCTCCCTGGCTCATAATGCAACTAACGAAGCATTAAAATGCATATTTTTGTTGCCTAACAAAAGCCGTGACGAAGTTTGTTTTGTCTGTAAAGATCATAAAAACAAGACTTGCTTGCGGCAAATCGCGAGGTGGTGCATAATAACCTTTACTTAAAAACGCCGTGAAGCATGCAAGAAGCTTCAACCGACTGGCGTTAAAGGCGCCTGTTCACCACTTCGATAGCGTTGCCCATATTCTAAACGCAGCATCCTCGTTCCAGATTCTCCGTCATCAATAGGCTGATGTGGGTCACGTGATCTCGTTTTAGTTATAAAATCATTGCGGCTCTGCTGCGAATAGTATTGTTCCATTTTTAATTTACCGCTATTTTCCTTATATTGCTCGAAGATTCTACGGTGCTGCATCTAGAAGTTGAAATAGTGAAAGGTGTCTTTAAGGTGTCTACAGTAACGGTGGCGCCTCAATCGTAAGTTCTGGTTTTGCACAAAAATACCCTACAATTCCAATGCGGGTGCCTATTGTGAAAAAAAAAATCCAATCTGGGTGCTGATTGTGAAAAAAAAAGTAATACAACATACGTTGGCTTTTCGTGGCGAGCTGCCAGGCTCGGATCCAGTGGTGGGTTAAGGGTGCACTGCACCCCCACGCTCCAATTGGGACGTTCTGGCGCCCCCCAGCATGGCTCTACTGGCGGCTGGCTCGGTGCCCCTCTGATATGTTATAAACCCACCATGCACACCAGTCTAGATCCGCCACTGCATGTTGGAATTTCAGATAATTTCTAGCTTATAGCTGCTACAGTGCAAAGGCGAGTCGTTGCGTTGCATTGACGCACTATCTCGCACACAGTCAAGCTTATGCCAGTCATAATGCGATGACGAAAGTGTCGTTGCCATGCTAACACCACTGCAACATGAACAGGTCTCGGCAATACCGTTTAATTGAAAGGACATAACCCTCCAAACGAGATACCGACTCAAATATCTCGCTATAATGTGTAAGGGCTCGTTTATGCAATGACAATTTTCTCGCTTTCTAACTTTTACTTGGTCAATACTAAATCTGCTGGCTGCTTCTCGCCTTTGCCGGAGAATGCAGCTTTCGAGTTGTCTATGCGTATTAGTAACCATGGCAACAACGTGGACGCAATTTTTCTTCTCGTGCCTCGCGACACAACGTACGACGCTTGCAACATTTGAGCGTCGATTTATGACAACAAGAAAACAATTTTTATTGCAATAAAAGACGACGGAATGTTTTTTGTATGCCGGCATTCAGTGGTTTGTCTTCGATTCGATAGCCACGAAATGGACGCCATGTTGGATTTTGAATTCTCTCTGCGAGAAGCTATTTATTCTACCGACGTTTGATCATTGCTAGAAGCTGTACTTTGAGGGAGAATAGCAAATTTCGGAAATAGCGTGAAATGATAACAATCTTGTAGCAATGTTTAAATTTACTGTAGCACTTTGTTCTTTATCCGTGTTGTTATTTATAATACAAACAATTTGTTATCTATTACCGCATTCATTTAGTAGCAACGGGAAACTAATCATAAATAAAGAACGGTTGACTAGCAAATAGCTTTCGGCGAGCGAAATCGTCTGAAATTTCAACATGGCGGCGGTTTTAGCTCTGTCGACTCGCAACAAAAGCACTCAATAATGCGAGTTCAGAAGCGACTGAGAAAATTTCGTCAGGAGGAATTCTTTATCGTATTGTCACAGAATATAAGACTTAAAGCATTTACTAAAACGACATCGGATTTAGCTAATCCAGGTTAGCGTTGTTACCATGGCAACAACAACTTTGCTATTTCGATTAAATTTTAGCTGCGATAATGACGCATTTACGCAACGAGACCTTCTCGCTCACCAAACGCTATTTGATAGTCAACCGTTATTTATTTACGATTGGTTTCCCGTTTCTACTAAACGAATGCGGCAATAGATAAACAAATTAAATGTATTATAAATAACAACACGGGGACAAAGAACAAAGTGCAACTGTAATTTTAAACATTGCTGCTACTTTATCATTTCACGTAATTTCCAAAATGAGCTATTCTCGCACAAACAAAGAACAGCTTCAATCTAGCAGTGATCGGAGTACGGTAGGATAAACAGCTGCTATCAGCGAGAATTCTAAATCCAACATGGCACCGATTTCGGGGTTATCGAATCGAAGACAAACCATCGAATGCCGGCAGTCAGAAATCGGTCCGTCGTCTTGCACTGCAGTACAAATTGTGTCCTTGTGATAAATCGACGCTGTCGTGTTGCACGCATCGTACGTCGTGTCATGAGGCATGAGGAGAAGATCTGCGTAGGCGTTGTAACCATGGTTACTACGTACAGACAACTCGAAAGCCGTATGCTCCGGTAAAGGCAAGAAGCAGTCAGCAGATTTAGTATTAACCACTCAAGTAAAGGCTAGTGAACGAGAAAATTGTCGTTGCATAAACCAGCCCTCAATTAGAGTCAGAAATGTTATTCACCATACCGTTACGCACTCCAATGCTAAAAACCCATTTTAAAACGCGATTACTAGAAGACATTTTGGTGCGTTCCTAATCCTAAGACTATTTTTCGCGTATCCGTACGCTAAATTCAGACTCCTGCACTTAGTCGATCAAACTAGCTTCGTCTTTCCTCGCGGGGTCATTCAAGCGGAGGTGTGTTGAATGCATGACCGACTGCGATAAAAGCGCTGGCCTCGGAGCTTTACTCCCAATATGCCTTGGTCGTCTGTATCTTAACGCCGATCCACTGAGTGCACTCAGCTGGGGGCGGTTATAGGGCAAGATGGAAAGACAAGTAAGCTTAAATGTAGCCTCAATTGGATTAAAGAATTCCTCCTCAAGAAAAAATTTTCCTGGTCTTTCTGAGCTACTATTAAAATATATTGATGGGTTCGTTACAAGTCGATAAGTTAATACCGGCACCGCGCCAATATGAGATTTCAGGCTATAGTTTACAACATCTAACTTTGAGAATGAGTGGTGCTATCTATCGTTGCATAAACTCTTGTCACACCACATAGAGAAGCTCTTCCTCTGTACTTATAGCGTCCGCGGCCTATCTTGAGTTCTCCGCAGAACGAACACAGATAATCGATTGTACGTTTTCAGTAGCAGAGTGCCTTGTTGATATCCAAGATGGTTACAAAAACAATGGCCGCCATCGATTAAAGCCACCCCATCCAGGAAGACGTAGTCGCTCACAAAGTACTTGCAGGACTCAAGATACGCTGCGCACACAATAGCACCGCGCATCAGTAATACTAACAACCACTGACAGCCAGGGTTGGCTAATTTAAATCGATTTGAATCAATATAATTTAATTCAGATGTTGGTAGTCATTTAAATCATGATTGAAATTTTAAAAAATCGTCGATTTAAATCCATTTTATTTTCATCGTGTAATTTACTTGAATTGTTTTTTTTTCTAATTCATTGTTGTGTTTAAGCTCTTAAGAATTGTACACATGTAGCTAAATTCCACAAATACGTGGAAACAGCTCCGTATTTCGATTCAATGCATAATGAAAAGATAATTAAGAACTTTTAACTGATTTTAATCCAAGTATATACTTCCGAATGTAAATGAGAAGTATTGTTAGCATTACAAAAAAAAAAAAAACTATCAGTTGTGTGTTTCGTATCAAACTTCTGGTTACGATTCACAACAAACACCCAATTACCAGCCTAAATAGATAAGCTGTGTTTTAGTGATGTGAAAAAAAAAGGATCTAATTAGAATATAATAGTGTTGCGATAATTTTAATACAACACGTTCGGTAAAATGAAAACTACAATTAATTCATTACCGTGGCGTCGAAGGGGGCAGACAAAAAAGAGTTAGTAACCCGTCACGTCACGTGTCAAACTGGATGCATTTTCGTAGAGTCCCATGTTACTCAGGCCGAACGTGGGACTCGAACCGGCGTTCACTTGGTTTCTAGTCAGGGGGTGATGACCACTAGGGTGTGATGGTTCACCTCGCTCAGGCATCTCGGAACCCCTTCACGAAGCTCGCGTTGTGCGTTGGGGTGGGACTAAGTTTTTTTGCTGTTTAGTAGCCGTCCAGTGTATTGGACGCTTGGTAGGAAGTATAATTTCTTTTCGTAAACAATTCAGCAAAACTCGCTGCAACACAGCTCTCCATGCAGCCCAGCAACGTACAGAAAAAAAAACAGTTTTATCACCTAACCTGACCTAACCTAACCTCCCCACGACAGAAATTGGCCATAATCAAGCGCTGTTTCACCTCTGGTGATGTGGCTACTTTGGTATGGGCATTTAAAATCTTCGTGAGACCAATTCTTCAATATGCCAGCCCAGTCTGGTCTCCCTACTTGCGAAAGCACATACCACACTGAGTCCGTTCAAAGATCATTCACTAGGAATTTAACGTTTTATTCTGAACGTTTACTGATTCTTAGGTTGGAAACACTTGAGATGAGAAGAATAAAGTTAGACGTGACATTGACATATTTTATTCTCCATGGTGTAACAGGTTTACCAAAAAAATAAATTTTTTTGACGGAAGTGTGACAAGAGGGCATTGTTTTAAGTTAACTGTACAGCCTATCGAGAAAGATTGTCGTACATTTTTTTTTCTCCCACCGTGTGGTTAACCCATGGAATGCACTTCCTGCTGATGTTGTTCAGGCTACATCTCTTGCTGTTTTTAAACGTAAACTCAATAAGGTGGATTTGTGTAAATATGTTAATACTTGTGCATAATTTATTTTGGACGACGGTTACTAGCCAGATCTCACTTTGTTTGTTTTTTCTTTTTTGTAAGGCAAGATATAAGTGGATATTCAAATATTCCTTTCTTGACCTTTGTGTTATCACAACAAAAGATCAGGAATAAAGTCTATTTACACATAATCACCACTAGTGGGTGCTGAGTAACGAAGTTTCGTAGCGAAATCCGGCCCACCTATCGGAACTGTTTACGAAAAAAAATATGCTGGCAGGAAAGGGTTACAATACCGTGGCGTCGAAGGTACAGAGAAAAAGTTGGGGGGCAGAGGGAAAAAAAAGGTAAATAAAAATATGCACAAATTATTTAAATTAAAAAAATAGGATTTAATTTTTTTTTAAATCACGATTTTATTCCCTCTGTTTGTTGCGCACGTTTTCTCAGTGAAAATAAAGCACTTCCTTTGCTCGCAACATATTTGTAATGTCCCACTGTGGCGTCAAAATAAGCACTACTTTATACAGTGGCGCTGATGTCGTTACGTTTCCACAAGTGGAATTAGCAATTGTATGGGATTTTACCCTTTAGTACCAAGCAATAACGCAGTCTAAAGACCTTTACTTTAAGAGGCCTTAAACTTCATGAAGCAGAACTCGAGCTCAACAATATGTTAAGTAATGGCCCCGGGGATCAGCAGCCATATGCTTCCAGTTTTAACGCGCAGTAATAAAAAAAAAACTTAAAAAAAAACAAAAGTGCGAAGTGAGCGACCGGAGCCAGCCACAAAACAGGTCGTCACTGCGCGTTTCACTATAGCTTATGCTGAAAGTAAATGACAACGTGTGCTCCGGGACCATATTTGTTATGTAAAGTACTCCTGAAGGTCAAATGAAACCCGAGTCGACATAAAGAGGTGTTAATATACTTGAACAACTCGACTGTTAAAGGGGAAGTCTTGTTTACTGACTTATATGGGAATCTTACACATCAATTAGGCATAAAACGAAGGAAATCGGATGATTATCAAAAGTAGGTTTTCTTAAAGGGACATACCTCCCAAACGAGATTCCTGTCAATTTTACTCGACACTTTACACGGGACATACCTTTCAAACGAGATTCCTATCAATTTTCCTCGATACTT